>MJUT01044436.1:194070-216025 GCA_002080005.1 Gigantidas platifrons | reverse complement strand
ATAGAGCATGCCGACCATTACATCATCGATATGTTTTGCTAACATTTGTGGCAAAATTTTTAAAATAGCAACTAGAGGTTTTGGCGTATGCACCTAAGATGACTGCTAACGTAACAAGTTTACTTTAAAAACTGATTGGGGGCCGTCATGGTTGTGGATTACAACAACATGTGCAATCAGTGCCGATCACCACTAACATTGTGAGTTCAATCCCGCTCAGTCGAGGTGTACTTGATATAACATTATGTGATGATAAAGTTTGTCAGTTACTTATTAGTGCCATAAATTTGGCTTCAGATATGGAAAAGAAAAATAAAGATTTATGGTTATTAAGTTGTATTCCATTGATTTTTAAACATTTAGAATTAGAAATTTTATACAAAAATTATACCAATGTTTCAACTAACAAGATAATGCAAATTGTTAAAAAGAAGTTGAGTAAAATATTTATTGATCAATGGAAGGAAAGTCTAAACTTTGAAACTAACAAACAAGGTAATATGGGAAACAAACTTAAAACATATAGAAAATTTTAAATCTTATTTAAATTTGAAGAATATTTACAATTTGGTTCTAAGACAGAACAACAAACATATACAAAATTTAGAATAAGTGCCCATGATTTAAGAATAGAAAGAGGCAGGTATGAAGGTTTGAAGGTTGAAGATAAAATTTGCAATACATGTAATTTAAATATAGAAGATGAGTTTCATTTCCTTATGATTTGCTGACTATTAGATAACTGTAGAGCAAAATATTTTAATATTATAAAAAGGTTATATACCAACTTTGAGAACTTATCAACAGAAGATAAATTTATATGGTTACTATCATGTGAAGATAAAGAAATTGTTCATTAACATCTAAACTATTAATCGATTTATTTAAAGAAAGAAAACAGAGAATTACTTAAAATAATATAATAAATACATTAGAATATTAGAATATTATGATTTTATGGGTTGTATCCCCCTTGATCTTCAGAGACACTGTGTGTCTCCAAAACTTTTTTTTGTATTGTTTTAATATGTTTTCAAATTACATTTAATTATTACAAATCATATGTGTATTTTATGTTCTTTAATTTGTAAATGATTATTCTGCTCAGTACTGGGCTCCATGATTGGAAAATAAAATATCATGTATCTTGGTGGTTTTCTCAGGGTACTCCGATATTGTTGAAAATCGTGGCACCATATACCAAACCAACCAACCTAACCCTAACTATTCATTTTCATAAGTGAAAGGCAGATGTCGCCACGGCTAGTCAATCTGTTAGCTATGATATTTTACCAAATATAAACCATGGACACCTTTTAGTTATTTTATAAAAATATAATTTTTATTTTATTGATACCGGTATTATCAATTAGATATTATCCACTGCTTCAATAATAAGTTTTAATATTTAAGATCTCTTCGGCCATCCCACATATTTATAGATTGATTGGGTTGAGTCTTATTTGTTGTGTAATAGGAATGCTCCTCTAGCAAAGCTTATAGGAATTGTAGTAGGATTGTAGTAGACCATCTTCCACTAACTGTGTTTGTGGAGATCTCGTTTAGCCCAGTTGGTAGAGGGATAGCTTACAATGTGAGAGGTCCAAAGATTGTATCCCATCTAGGTCATTGAATTTTTCAGTTTAATTCATTGTTGTTTTGCTGTTTACCAACTAGCAGTTCTTCTTCTACTACTACCAAATACTGACCACCTTCAACAAGTCGAGGGGGTACAGGTTATGGTGCTTAACGGCACTTTCAACAATATTTCAGTTATATCATGGCAGTGAGTTTTAATGGTGGAGAAAACAGACCTGTGGCAAGTCCGTGACAAATTGTATCACATAAAGTTGTGCTGAGTACACCTCACCATGATCAGGATACAAACTCACAACTTTACAGGAGATAGGCACTGACTGGGAATTTTTTATGGTAAGTATACGACAGTAGTCGTAGTAAACAAACAATATCTTTTTTTTTTTTCTTTCTAAACTTAAAAATAAATATAAGATTGGTCAGGTGCATTGTTGATTATGACCTGGATATACTGAATTTTATCTTTAATAAAGTAGTGTATGTAAAGTCTAGGCTTTAACAGTAATTCATAAATTTCCATTGTCCAAAATATCTCTGGTATATAATATAAAGATGCCAACTGCATTGTAATATATGCAGGATGTGGTCCTAGGTACTGGTAGATTCTATATGGGCTCTAGAATTATGTCCCTTGAATTATGATTTTTTTAGCATAAAATTAAGGGTTAGGGTTATAGTGTTTAGCACCACTTTCAACAATAGTTCAGTTATTTTCAGTGATATCATGGTCAGTTTTATTGGTGTAGGGAACCAGAGTACCGAAGAAAACCTACAACCTGCAGCAAGCCACTGACAAGCTTGGTTTTTTCCTAAAAAAATATTCTGATTACCAATGTTGCTGAAAAAAATATTCTGATTTTGGTGGAGGAAAAAAAAATAATCTGATTCAGAGTTTTTGTCATATAACCTAATGTTAAGTTCTGGAAAATAATTTCGCGCTTTGTGCGACAAAAAAAATAAATATTCTAACTCTTGTGTTGTCCGAAAAAAAACACCATAACCCCCCCCTGCAAGTTAAATGGTCGGTCCCTTACTATACACTGAAGAGTAATGAAAAGGGAGATAATAAAGGTTAATTACCAATTGTTTCCAAAATGACAAATCACAAACTTTTCCAATAAATAAAGTGGTTATAACTGAAAAATGAACATAGTAGAAGAAATAGAAGCAGCTGAGCATATAATAAGAGAAATTGGAATATCATCAAATTCGTTTTCATAATGTATGGTTTAATAAGTTGTCTGCATAAATGCGAGAGAGCTTTTGCCAAATATCCTACATACGTACATGTATGAAACAAAAGAAAAGAGCAGAGTACACATGCCTTTTGTACCATATACTAATTAGGAATTTATGTCCGACTTTTGATATGGAACGTTATTTTGCCAGAAGTGTGCTAAAATTTACATATTTTAAATACATGTTATTAATACAAAACCTAGATGTATTTGATTGGATATGAAACAAAATAAATATATGCATAAAAACAAAAGGAGTTTCATGTTCAATTATATTTTCTATGGAACACATTTTTCGCAAAAGCATTTTAAACATGAACATTTAAAGCACAGGTAAGAATAGCATTACGCTTTAATAAATTATTGAAAACTTTCTGTACGTTTTATCACCGCTATAAAGATCTTGTAAATACAATTCTGCATGCAGACTTCTGATCTAAAAGGTTATTTTCCATCCATGTTTATATGGAGATGTTATTAACCAAGCTAAAAGGTTTAAATCTCGCACATTTAAAGTAATTGAAAAATTCAAAGAGGCTATGAAGTAGCAAATGACACTTTGAGGCAGGTTTTCTTTGAATTTGACACTCAGTATATTGCATATATGGAAAATATAAAACACTATTTCAATAGGTTTTAATTAATAATATATATCACATATATGGAAAATATAAAATAATATTTCAATTGAATTAATTACTAATATATTTCAATGTCTCGGAACAAAATATAATGTTTCAGAATTAATGTCAGTCTCCCCTTCATATGATATAAACTTTCTTTGGTTTGTATTAAAAATATTCAGATTGTCAAAGTCTGCAATACCATATGATGAAGTTCCTATTCCAACAAATCCACTCAGTGGAGCTTTGTTAATGGTGTGTTCAAATGTCAATTGACCATTCACACTTCCTCTTAGCTGATAACCCTGAAAATATACATGTATATATAAATAAAACATTACTGAATATTGTAGGTTTTGAATATTATCAATATTAATTATCATAAATAAGAAAAATAAACAGAGGCTGACTCAGATATTAAATATATATTTATTATCCACTTATATTGAAACCTGTATAAACCAAACCTCTTTTGGACCAGCTTTTGTGTCCTGAATAGACAAGTGGTGAGTTTATACAGGTTATATTTAAGAAATAAATCATAGAAGCCAGAATGTGTTGGGAGTTTTAACATGGGTTGGCGGATAATAGTATTTTATCCCGAGTCAGAGGCGAGGGATAAAATTTACTAATATCTGCCAACCCATGTTAAAACTCAAAACACATTTTGGCTTCCATGATTTATTTCGATTCTGATATGTATAAGAGTAAAAATACGGTAGTATACTTTGATTGGAAGACGGTAATTTATATTTATGCTTGTGGAAAATGGCGCACACAATTTATGCTGCCAATGGAAAAGTCAGTCACATTCACCGGCGTATGTTCAAATGAGATTATACCATCGATTGTCTACAAAGCGAAAGAAGGACGTCATGTTAGAATAACAAATATTTCCTACATTGTGACTTTCTTTATAGTTTGGTTTATACAGAATTCCATTTTATTCACAGTTCAGTTTGGACAGGTTTCACTGTATCACTTGTGTGAAATTTGGGTTTAATCTTGTTTGTAGTGTTCTAGGAGAAGAAAGGTACAATTTAGAAACTTTGTATGAAGAACCAATCATTCAGGTACAGTTTTGGGTTAATCAAGTTTGTAGTTTTCAAGAAAAAGCTTTTTATTGATTTTTCCAATAAAGTTAAACAATGTCCAGTGGTGGCAGCCATCTTGAATTTCCAATCGGCACAACAACAAAAACAAAACATAACTAGAGGCTCACATGAACCTGTATCGCTCACCTGACATAACTAAGTCCTCTTAAGAATGTCTGCATGCCGAATACATCTAAGTTACTATTCAAATCCCATAGGGTTCTNGTGGTTTCAAAGAAGAAGAAGAAAGTATGAAAAGTTTACAGATGCGGACGACGACGGACGCAAAGTGATGACAAAAGCTCACATGACCCTTTGGGTCAGGTGAGCTAAAAACAGAAGAACAAACAAACAAACAAACAAATTTCATAGATATACAGAGCCGTCCGGTGTGTTCGCGCACCTAAGGGTTCAGTGGTTAATTTCACAGCTTACCAAAATTTTATTGAATTAATTTAAATCATCCTCAAATATATTGAAGTATTATCTTTATGGTCTTTATCCAGATTCCGCTACAATTTTTAACAGTTCAGTGAAAACAAAGTGTAAACAAACCAACCCTCGATTTTTGACAAATGTTGCAACGTCCGGTGATGTCGTGCACGCATACTTTGGATGGTTCTTAAAATGAATAAAGGACAGATTTTATTTTGAAAGTTTTCGAAATTGAAGTTTATACCTATTCCTTCAAAATAAGCTCAAATTTGAAAATATTTGATATCTTTTAATATAATTAGAGTTAATCCTCTCATACCAGTAGTCTCCATCTTAACGTTTCCAATGATATTGCAATTTTGACATGTACAATACGTATGTGCGAACACCGGTGCCAAGACAGTAGATGACAATCCAAGAAAAATTTAAATGGTTTCAGAAAAATAGATTTTTAAACTTTGTCCTCATGTTGGATTTCTGATATAACCACATAAAACATAAACTTTGTAAACAACCATCTGATGATGAATCACTTGTGTACAGTCTGAGTTCAATCAAGTATTTATACCTAAAATGATTTTATTCATTTTCATACATGTTTCCATAGGGTTCAATGTTGAACAATGACCTACAATGGTGGCCATCTTGGATTTTCAATAAACATTAAAACTAACTTTGTAATGATGACCATCCAATGATAGGTTCAGTAGTTTGTTCTATCTGTGAAAAAGCATTTTATTCATTTTTCCAAGATGTTGCTATGTAAAACTTTCATATGTACAGTTTTGGTTCAATCATCTCTCTAGTTTCTAAGAATTTTATTTTCCAATATAAAAACTTTTTGTCTTGCAGTGGAACCCATCTTGGATTTCCAAACAACAACATAAAAAGATATTCTGTAAAGTTTACATTGAAATAGTGCAGTAGTTTTTCCTGAAGGGTTCAATGTTAAAACTTTTACTTGTGGTGGTGGCCATCTTGGATTTTCAATTGACAACAAACTTTTCAAGGGGTCGAATAAGGAATGTTCCTACTATGTAACAATTCCATCACATATTTCATTTCTGAGAAGAGATTTTTGAAATTTCATCCAATCGGAAAGCATAATTGGCCTAACAGAGTCGTGGTGAATTTACAAAGGAAACAAAATCTGAAAAAAATTAAGGTTATCCATGAAATGTTTCAGCCAAGTTTTGTTCTATTGTTCTATTTGCCTCGGTGATTTAAAAGAAACAGATTGAATGTGAAATATTGAACAGATAGCTATGACCAATACTTATATAAATGAACCTTTAGTCTAAGTGAGCTAAAAAGCTAGCAATGACAGAAGAAAATTTATCATTAAATTTCTATATACATGTAGCTACCTAAAATTTGAGCATTGGTTTATCAAGAAAAATTTGAAGACGCCTAAAGGGTAATCGAAGGACAGACAAAACAATGGTCAAACAAAAAATACAAATAATGATCGACAAAACATTACACTGAAAACTATAGAGCACCACAAACCCCACTAAAAACCAGGGATGAACTCAGGTAATCCTGAAGGGTTATAGCAGGTCCCTCTCCTCTTGTAGTGTCCAAGCATTACTCACTAAAATTCTGGTGAAGTCATGAAAAAGGGAAGGAAATCTTTATGTGAACAGTTTATGACATACAACAGGTAAGAAACACATAGTGATGGCCAGGTGAGATAAAAATAAAGTCATAGTCGATTATCTCTTTATAAAAATCATAAATTAAGACAAAAAATCTACAGTAATAACAGGTAATCAAAATCAATAAAAATACCTCTACTACAATTTCCATGTTATTCCATCCATCTTTTAAATTCTGTATACTTCCAGATGTTACTAACTGTGACCTAGCTGTAAAAATGAAAGCAAAATTCATTTAAAAGTTAGTTTTGACATACAAATGACATGTTTGTCTACCCCCACACATTCTTTCATCTCTTGAGAAGAACATCTTGTAATTCCTATTTGAAAAAGACGGAACGGTATGCACAAGCCATAAACATTTATGATGGAAGGTTTGACGGGGAAAACAATATGTTTCCAACAGAATAGAAAAATGATGATATGATTTGAGGTCAAAAGAGAATACAATGCCCAGAATACAGTTTAACTTTGTTATTTTGTACCCAGATAAGTCATAATACTAGATAAGATGAAATCAAATTATAGTCCCTTTGTAGAAATAATACAATATATTTACTTACTTAATTCAAATAAAGGTTATGGTCCCTTTGAGGTCAGTACAACAAGACTCCATGCTAAATGCTAAATGATTTATTATCATGTATAGTAGCTACAGTAAAAATTCAGTTCATTCTATCATGGAATACAAAAATATTTAAGCCATTTAAGGAAAAAACTTTTCTTTGTAATGGTGGCCATCTTGGATTGAAAACAGAGTCGTGTGAAAGGGGACAACCCAAGAATCATTCCATCCAACTCTGGTTGAATTTGGACCTGGGGTTAGAGAGATTTTTCATTAATTTTTTTGTTTGGTCCTAATTTGAATAAATGCCAATCTGCAAAAATCGCAAATTTCACAGAACGACCTGAAATATATGTTAAACAAGTCATACGTGTATATCATGTACTTACAGCCCAAAATCAATCATAAACTGTATATACCATGTTCAGAATGTCTATCTTTAGCAATGACAGCCAATGATATATTTCTGAAAGGAGAGCACCACCAAAGGACAATCACAGCCTAGTTGTGGTGTTTGACGCCACTTTCAACAATGATTCAGTTATATCGTGGAGGTAAGTTTTATTGGTGGAAGAAACCACAGTACCCTTGAAATCTTAGAAAACCACTGACCTGCCGCATGTCACTGACAAACTTTATCACATAATATTGTATCGAGTACACTTTGCCTGAGCGGGATTCGAACTTACGTTAGTGGTGATAGACACTGATTGCATAGGTAATTATAAATCCAGCTACCATATGATCAATATGATGGCCCCTGTTTGAATCAGAGGAGAGTATTAAATTGTGAAATACTAATGATGATGGATGTCTGCTGATGGCAAAATCTCACATGGCTTTTGTCCAGATAAGCTAAAAAAGAGAGGAACCATCTTATTCTACATAAGGCAGTATAGGATGTGGTATTCTTACCTAAATCGTATGTTAAATAATATTTTTTCTGTGCTGGGAAGATGTAGAAGAAAACACCATTAGCATAAAATGACTGACATCCTCCTTTATCTACTCTTGCTGCCACAAATACTCCATCTGTACCATTTATAGTTCCTATTTTTACATCTACAGATACTGAGATATCTGTCCTATAAATAGAATGTACATATTGATGCATTAATTGATAAAAAAAAAAGAAAAAATATTTAAATATAGATCACTAAAATTGTTGAATTTTGATAGAGGTCAGAGGTAAATATTACCTATTGTGAAGACAACAAGTATGCTTAACTTTCGTTTCTAGTATTTTTTTTCATTAATGGGAGATAAATCTAACAATAAATAAATAGAATCATTTGACCCAAATGTAGACAACATTCAATATTAGATCCATAACATTCTGATCACTGAATGAGAAAATAAGAACAAAATATAAAGGAAGATCTTGTACAGCTAATTTTTATAGAATTATTGTATTGGTCGTGTGGAGGTTTAACCAAAAAAATAATAATTGGGAAGTGGTTTTTTTTTATCCCTTGTAGATCAATTCTGCAAAATTACAGTTTATGCTGCTTGGTCTGCGAGATCATATAAATGTTCCAGCCAATTATACTCTGTGGCAGCCATACTTGTTGTTGGGTAAAAATACAGTTAGACATATGTACATGTATCTATGATCTTATCATGAAAACATTTCTCTTTCAAATTCTTAACTTGATATCAGTTTTTGAAATGCCTCGGTGAATATCATGTTCCATGGGTTGATTGATCTATCCTTGTATTCACCTCATCGAAAGTTTATCAATTGTATAATATCTCATACAATTAATGAGAAAAAACATAGTTTTAAAACTATAAATAACAATGAATAGATATTTATCTATGCAACCTATGGGTTACAATGAAAGTCTCTCAAATTAAATAAAAAAAATAGCTCCTTTCAAAATTTTCAATGACAATAGTAATGTTTTGAAACTTTTTTTTACTTAACAATTAAAACAGACATAAAATCAGAGATGATAGCTACTTTCAGTTTACTCCATATATGTTTCCATGGAAAAAACAATTTCAAAATTCAAAACATACTTCCTTAGCACAATTTTACCTTCTTTTGTTTTCATGGCTGCTGTTTTCGGAAGTTGCATATCTTGAGAAACCAGTTATGCCATTTCAATTTTGGATTAAATAATGGAATTAATGACAACAATGGCAATTTATAATTATTTCTATACCTCAGTACACAAGTTTTTGTGTAGTTTTGAACGCTTATTAATTTTGCATATAGAATGATTTAGCATAACTTATTGATAAAAAAATATTTGTTTCAAATTTAATAAATAAACAATGGATAAATTCTGAAGAAATGTTTTCTTTTCCTCAAGGATTAAATAAATTCAGTCCTCGAAATGAAAATTTGAATTTTTTGTTCCGAATCAAATTCTTGAATTTATTTTTATATACATTTGTAGTTCTAAATAAAAACTGAAAAATTTACTGTTCAGAACAAAGTTTTACTGGTCTTGGGGCACAGGACCAGAGCTCATCGTGAGGACTGCTATTATCAAAAGTTTAAAAAAAAAATGAATTTTGACGGAGGCCTCGATAAATATTTATACACTACAGACAATTCTCAATTCTTTCGGGTCAAGTATTGATCAGTTATTTTTCTGAGTGGTAAATTCTATCTGGCATATGATCATTTTGTGGTATTACAAGTTGCAATGTCGCAGATTAATAACATTTTGATTGGTAAATGTGAAACAGATTAAACCAGTTCATTTGTATCTTTTAAGAGCTAGTCTTTCATAGAATTAAAAAAATGAGTGATACATGATCAGAAAGACTACATATTTTTTTAACAACTTTGAATTGAAAATCCAATTATATCAAAATTTGAATGACCAATCAAAACACTAGACACAATACAATGTAATATTCTAAAGAGGGAGGCAACTACCAGAAAAGGGCTGCTTTGTACCTTTAGTGCAGGTTAAAACAAACCATATCTTACCCGTCCTTTTCATGAAATTAAAGGAATGTTTAATTTGATATTTACTGTTAAAATTTTGTGATATGATTGTCTGTAAGTGTTGATGGGAAGTGGAAAGTGAATGTCTGAAAAGTGTGGTATTGGTGTGACCTACCTTTCTTTGTATATTTATGACATTAATGTTAAAATAAATTACGGTACTGTATTTGTAACTTTCCATTGAAATTGATCAGTTTTAAAATACATGAATATCTACATTTATTTTGGTAGGATACTCTCATTAAAAAGATGATAATTATTTATTCTACAAAATAAAGTCTTTTTATATACAATGTATACAAAATGTAGTTTGAAGTTGTGCTGGCTGGTAAAGAACAAACAATAACCTTGATCAGAATAGAAATTAATACCAACATATCAACTTAACAGGCAGTATATACACAATAATTGATGACAAAGGAAACTGAAAATTGGCACATTTCAGTAAACATATTTTTGAAATATTAATCACACATTTCTAGTTGAATACAGAAAGTACTTAATGACTTGTTACTGCATTTTTAATATTATAGATTTGTACTTCAAAATTCAAAAGGTATTCAGCTGTTTTATTATTAAAGACATTCAATTTTATAAATAGTTTTCAAATCAGTCTTTTAATATAGGTGACAGCATATATCCTAACTTCCAAACTTTGTTGTCTGATATTTCGAAAGGATTTAAAAGATAGATAAATTAAGAATACTAGTCTATAAAAAGTTTAAATTAAAGTGAGCAGTATTTCAGCAAATTATGCCAAGATCTGTAACTAATGCAGGGAAAAAGGTGGCTATGGAGTTGGGTCTATTGACAGATGTTTTGACTGCCACAAGGTAAAGGGAGGTTAAAAAAAACTGACAGAGAATTTGTCAGCTTTATCGTGACTCTCTGGCCATGGGTGGGTGAGTGTGTTGAAACATTAACATTTGAGATGGGTAACTGAGCTCATACCCACATCACTGATGATATCATTGAGGTCAGAAGTCAATGACCCCTAACCTAACTACAAATTTGAGCATTCAAACTATGTTGAATAACAAATGTATGGTTGGTTGTGCATAATTTTGAGCAAATTTGCAAGAAAAGTTTGAAAAGTTAATGAAAAAACATACCAGTTATAATTTCCAATTAAGTTGATTGGAAAAACAAGATTATTTGGACACCAATGAATGGGTGAATGTAGAACAACCTGTCGTAGAATATTTCCATGTTGTGTGTCGTCCGATTTTCTCACTTCAAACACACCAACTTGTTGAGCAAAATTATTTGGATGGGAAGCTTCTGCATAAGCTAACAAATAAATTACATACTAAGCTTTAAAAAGATATTTACAACACTATTGAATTACTTCAAATTTACCAGTAATTCAAAATTCTAAATTAAATCACATCTAATTCTACCCACCAAAATTTTGACTGCAAACAATACACTTAACTTTGGCATTAATGATTCAAATGTTGTGATGTTGGTAGGGATTTTTTCTATCTTAACTATTTCATAGAAGAAAATATCAAAGATTAATATACCCAAGAAGATATGGATATACAGAGTCACACACTATTCTGGATAAGTATCATGCAAAAAGAGAAACTTTTGTGTCAAACCAATGAAACTAAATGAAGGAAGTCACCTAACATGCAAAATTGTCAATGTCGTCAGTTGTCATCTTTGAGCAGAAGAAAATGCATTCAAAATACGGCAATTTGTGATTGCATTGCAAAGTGAACAAATGTAGACATCAGCAAAAAATTTAATTCCTGTTATTTAACATCATTAGCTCAGTTTTTTAATAAAATTAATATTTAGAATTTGGTTTATGGTGTTTAACCCCACTTTCAACAATATATTTAACATTTTATATTTATTTATCTTCACATAATCATTTCATTGATATTCTAAATAGATATTAAGTTCAATGAAAAAATTTGTTTGTTGCATAAAATTATGTAGGAATTCGAATAAGCTCAGTGATTTTAGAATCTTTATTCCATACAAGTTTCCAAAGTTACTTACAAGTCCTTCACTGTTATAGAAGAAAAAAAGTTTTTAATTTATATTATGGAACAAGGCCACTATAATTGGAATTAAAAAAAATGAAAAATTTTCATCATATACAATTCTTAGATTTTTAAAGGTCGATAACAGTATTTATAAAGCTAAGACATCAATCACATTGAACAAATCCATAGGCCAAGGTCAATATTGGTTCCTTGTATCCATAAAAACTCATATTAACCTATACAAGGGACTATAATTGTTATATTACATAATATGTGAGTGAAAGTGAATTTGAGTCTCAATCAACACAAAACACTATCAGTATAGAATGCTACAGTGAAATTAAAAGAGAAGTTAACAAGATTCACAATCAAACAATATCAGAATTACATGTAACAAAATGTCACCTGACAGTGAATACATGTATGACAAAAAGAAATTGGACTATATCTTATTGTATAATGTTCATAAGATACTTTATATGCACTTAAAGATATCTACTAGCCTATTAAATAAATATATATTATCCTTGATCTGTTTTGTGAGAATGCCTGAGATATGAGATGTGATGGGAAAGTCCATTTATAAAAAACTGACCAGTAAAACCCCTTGCCTTATGTCAGTGTCTGGAAATCTTAACATTACTCTACTCAGGCTCCCTGGTTATTTGGGCTACTGGATATTAACCAAACAAGGAATATTTTCACTGAAAAATCCATAGAAGCTAGGTGTCTGAAGAGTTTCACTTTGATAGGTACAGTGGCTTGTGAGAAGAAGATATCTAAATATTCATACAATCAGAGACAATTATTTCCCATGGTGGCCATTTTTGTTGTCAGATTGAGTCAAAATTAGATATATTCTTGGAAAACCATATATAGATTATTGCTGTACAGTTTTGAATCAATTTGGTGACGGTCGTTTTTGACAAAATGTTTGAGTAGAAGATGAAAATGTTAAAGCTTACAGAACTTGAGAAGACTAACTCCAGCTGGTGGTAATAGGTTACATTGACCATTGGTTCAATATTACTGAAGGAAGAAAGAAATTATCACATTGAAATTCCTTCACCTGGGTGTTAGGGACTACAAAATGAAAAAAAAAACTTAAGGCAAATCAGCATACCAGCCAAAATCTCCAATGATATTGAGTGTATGATTAATCTTATCTGCTTCACACCAATAAACTGGGGTCTCTATGACCATCTGTCTTAATATATTTCCATGTTCGTCATTTGACTTATGGACCTCATATGTACCAAGTTGCTGAGACAAATATTTTGGTTGAGCAGAGTCTGGATATGCTAAACGGCAGAAAAAAAAATAATAAAAAATTATATTAAGGAGAATTGACTTCTGACTAAACATTTTGTCAAAAACGATAAACATTGTGTATATGACTCTTTAACAAGTCAACAATTTACTGATACATAGCTTACAAAATAATAATAGCTACAAAATTTGAATAGTAACCAAAAACAAAAGGAAATTTCAAAATGTTTTAACATTATGTTATAATTCACTATTTTGAGTCCCTATAATTATAAAAATTGTCATATACTCTATATCAATGGAGTCATATAATACTGGTACATGCGTATATGCGCAACTTCACAAAAGTGGACAATTGGAGTGACAAAGGCCAGGCGGACATAGGTAAAACAATCTGAAACTTACAGTCACTTGGGCATAATTTTTTTTTTACAAAAAACTGTATGCAGCTAAAAATTAAAGGACCATGTATAAAATCAGCTATGCAGACTCTTAAGGAAGAAGATTTTGTACTTTTCTTACAGGACTAAACAATAAACTTTATATAGCAACAACAAAAATTCTAACTTGGAAAAGGACCATATAAATATCACTCATGAATAGTTTGGGTTTCAACAGTTGGAAATTTCTGAGAGAAACCTTGTAAACATTTATCCAACACAGTTCTATGCTGACCTATTAGGCTATTACCAGTGATGATAGTCATCTTTTTTTTCACAATTGAAATGAAACACAGAAATCCTTTAAAGGATTAGCTATCCAATAGACCTTTTGCATACAAATTTCACAAGTTGTTACAACATAAAAATTTTGTACAGATTATGGAAAAAATATATACATGTATTATATTTATTGAAGTTTGCATAAAATTGGACCGTTTGCCCACCTTAAAGGGAGATAGATAACTTCCATAAATACATGTAAAAAAATATAATTTTAGAAAAAAGTTGCAAATGGTCTATTATCATTAATGCAACAGTTTCTAAGAATGAGACATTTGTTTCATTTTCCCATAAGTAAAATGTTTTTCATTCCTCAGAAACTGTAAAATACAAAACACCTTCTAATAATTATAAAAAACGGCTTTTTCTTGTTATTGTAGTAGTGAGTGATTGTTGTTTAACACCAAGTGAACAATTTTTCAGCTACTGAAGAAGTCATGTTTCAATAAGATGATGATGAAGTTCACTCTGTACTAGACCAACATGTTTAGTCGGATTTTTATAGCGCTAGCTCACAGAAACAACAGTCTATATGTAGACATTTTGCTCCACTCTGACACATTATCCTAATTCCAAGCAAACCCGTCTTTGCTCTTACTGCTTGATATTGCATGCTTAGCAGCAAATACCAATCTTTTAAAGTCTTTGGTTTGACCCGACTGGGGCTTGGTTCAAATCCATAATCTACGACACTTGAGGATAGCATGCTAATCATTACACCACGGATGAGGTTGATCTGTTGTAAGTGACATAAGAAAGAAAGTGCTGATAAAAAAAAATCTTGTATATTGTGGAATTTAAAATAACAAATTTTGATAATAATTTCATACAAGATCAAATAATTGATAGTGTGTTTAATATCAATGGCACAGTATATCAGCTATAACTAGGAAGAACTGTTTTAGATACTGTTTTATGTCTCCCCTTAATGCGGCCATCTGTACAACAATAAGTTACATATTATGAGTTAAATGATACTATTTAAAAAACAATTATTTGACCTTGAGGTCAAAAGTCAAGGTCCCATGAAGGTCATTACGGTACGCGACACACCGCCTTATGGTCATGCACCCACATACAAATATCATTGACCTATCTCGAAAGACAAAACTGTTATGGCCCGGACAAGAAAATACTTTAAAAAAAACAATTATTTGACCTTGAGGTCACAGGTCAGGTCTCACAAAGGTCATTATGGTACGTGACACACCGCCTTATGGTCATGCACCAACATACCAAATATAATTGACCTATCTGGAAAGACAAAAAAGTTATGGTCCGGACAAGCTTCGCTGAGAAGAAGCAGAAGAAGCAGAAGATGAAGCAGAAGAAAAAATCAGACTAAAACAATATGTCTCCCTTCGTTCGACGGGGAGACATAATTATGATGAGAACAATTGTGAAATATATAAAATATTTAGGTAAAAAGGAGAAACTGGGAAAGGCAAAAACAAAATCAAATTCAGAATTTTTTACAAAACCATCAAATGATCCTTCATTTATAGTTTGGTTTCTATCAGTATAGAAGTTTCTGAGAAGAGAGCTTTTTTAAAAAGATTTTCTCAAAGTGTCCTATGTTGAAATAGTTCCAGAAGTGGTGGATGGCTTGGATTTCTGATCAACAGGGTGAAAATATTCATGCCATGTTTTGCACTACTTCGTGCAATTGTTCAGAGAAGAAAATTGAAATAAAAAAAAAAGTTTACAAACAAAAAGTGATGGTAATGTTCACGAGATAGACAGAATTGCTTTTTTTTATTTACTCACTTTTTTCCATGATCGTATGGTAGTTGGATTTTCGATACAACATTATGTGAAAAAGTTTGTCAGTGACTTGCAACATAAAGGTGGTTTTCTCTGGTATCCTCCACTGACCACCACGATATAACTGAAATATTGTTAAAAGTGGCATTAAACACCATAAACCAACCAACCAACCACTTTTTTTCTCAAAGTGTGTCATATTGAGATTCTCAGCTAATTGGGTGAATGCAATATAAATATACAAACCTTCAAAATCTTCTTTATATGGTACAGGGAAAGGCTTATTGGAGGGAGGGTCAGCATATGTCCCTTTTTGCCCAACTGCTAATGTTGTCAAAGTAACTACTTCATCAACACCTAGTCGTAGGTTTATCAATCCATTATGTACCTGTATTTGATATCAAATTCAAATGAATGGTATAGTCTCAGCAATGGTCAGTGTAAACTACTTGTTAAAAATTGAAGTCATCAAATTATTAGATTAAGTTTGGCACATAAAACCAGGAAAATAGATAAGTTCTAATTTAATGGTAAGGTTGAGTTAAAAAGCCCAGCCATCTAGGCCAAAAATACCTAGCAAATGCAAAATTGAAAACGATAAAATAGCTAAATTATATTTATGGCCCATGAATATCCCATAAAGCTGATTGTTTTGCAAAAAAAAGTTGAAATTTTGAAATTCACATCTTTTTGGACCACTTTGTGTCAAAAAAGTAATACTGTATTTTTCGTTAAATAATAGTTATACATGTATAATAATCATATGCATTTTTCAGAAAGGAACGTTCCTAAGGAATTCATTAAAATTAACCCTATCAAAATCAGATGAACAATAAACTCTCCAGGTAAAAAAACAGAAACACCCATTTTTGATCCTTGGAGCCTCTTGTTTTAGAAATCAATCCCAACCTCAATTCTGCGCCAGATATCTTTGTGCTAAAAATTAAATGGGATCGATCAACTAGAGCTAAAGTTATCACACAAATATTACTGTATTACAACAACAGACCCGTAACATAATATAATCACAAAATTCTTCTTTTAAAAATACAAATTTCTAGCGAACCACTCCAGTGTTATTAATACACCATTAATCAATTTAATTTTATATATACTTTATAGTTTGAAGAACTGAGCCATAAACAGTTGCACGAATCATGTTACAACAGATGCAGATGGTTACTATAGATCATGAACCACTTCAAGTGGTAAGGTTTCCAGACACCTGCCCATGGAAGGGGGAGGGGGAGGGTTTAATATGATATAGTTGACATATTGCTGAAAGTGTAAAAGTGATAATAAACACCAACAACCCTAATCATACAGATTGTGAGTTTACAGTATTCTTGCTACACATTGAAATAAATAAAAATTATGAAAAAAACCATCTAAAAGGGTATGTATAGTCCAATCCTATGGTACAGTCGGTTCTATGATACCGTGTATTCACGTGCTATTTCAACCAATTTTCGCCACCATTTTTTCAATTTCTCTACCATGGTGCCATATGACCCCAATACATATCTTGCAACTGTTCAAATAACTTGATGATATGAATCAATATTAGTACTGGTAAATGACTAACCTCATCTTTATCAGTAGAAGACCTTGGAAGAAAAATCTGGTAAAAACAAATGAAATAAAATTTTACTCACCGCTACATTATCAACTTTCTTCATAAATATATCAGCCTGGCCATCAAATCCTAGCTGACTATACCATACTGTCACATGTGTAAGTTTAGCCTGTTATAAAGAAATATAGTTATATATTAATGTTCTTCTTATCACATCTGAACCATATCATACTGTGATATATAATATAAATTCACTGAATAAAACATTCCAGTCATACCCCCCTTTTTTAGAAAGGGTTAGGGTAAGGGTTTTGGTGTTTAAAGCCTCTTTCAACAATACTTCACTTATATCGTGGCAGTCAGTTTTATTGTTGGAGGAAGCCAGAGTACCCACAACAAGTGTTTGACAAACTTTATCACGTAATGTTGTATAGAGTACACCTTGCCGTGAACAGGGTTCGAACTCACAACTTTAGTGGTGATAGGCACTGATTGCACAGGTAGTTGTAAATCCAACTACCATACGATCACGACGGCGCCTTTTTAGAAAGGAAAAACTGTTTTGCTCTTTATTTAGTTCATATTCTGAATAGCAGATCAAATTATCCCATTTGCGAATTTATAACCATGTTCCAAATATTGCAAAATATAGATAGAGATGTTGTAGTAAATGTACAAATTGACTCAGAAATAGAAAGTAAATCTTTATTTTATTTTAATTTAGAAATGACAATAATTCTTTATGTTATACTTACAAAACTTCCATTCAGTCTTAAAGTTATATTTTGAGGAACTACTGTATAAGCTGGTAATGGAGGTCTTACACATATTGAATGGTCATGGCTCTATAATAGAGAAATCAACTATAGTGTATACATTTCTACTCTGCTTCAACCAATAATGCATATAATAATATGGTACTAAATATTTCATGAAGATTTCTTTGTAAAATAAAAATGGAATATTTGATGATACATGTATATATTTACTAGACTTTTTTAAAATTTACTTAAAAAGTAGAAGAATTCGGATGACTCAAAATATTGCATTTATACCGATATCATATTCCATACTTTCTCCTTAAAAGGCTAGCATGTCCTAGAGAAGTTCCAAATAAAAAGATATTTAAAAGCAAGTAACAAGTAAATGAGAGAATAAAAGATGGCAGAAAAAGACATTGTGTCCTTGTTGCAGGAATTTAAGCAGCAGGAATTGATAAAAAAAAAATCTTCAGAAATGACTGAAATATTTGGTACATATTATAAAAGGGTTATTGTCCCTCATATCATATTATACAATTAATGACTTTTAATGAGGTGGATACAAGGATTTATTAACCCAGGAACATTATATTTACCGAGGCAAGGTGGCCGAGGTTAATATATTATTCATGGGTTAATAAATCCTGGTATCCATCAAATTGAAAGTCATTAATTGTTTTATTAAATGACACATTTTATATGTTGATTTTACCCTTAAAATAAGCTTTTATCACGTTTTCTTTGGTTTCGTATGGTGCAAGACTTTGGAATGTTATATTTACCACGCGTTACATCACGCGAGATGAATAAATGTCATATCACTGCGCGTTATGTCGCATGGGGTGAATATAACGTTTGATCAAAGAACGTTTCTAGGGACGTCAGCCAATCAGAAAAGACATTATCTGAAGTCATATAATAAAACTGCAATAACCATATAATATACCAATCATGTATTACAATCTCAAAAATATCTGAAAAAATATTAAATTTTGTATTGTCCAAACTTTTCTAATTTTTTGCTTTGTTTTTGTTTTTTTAACCTAGCATTGGTATCTGCTATCTTTATATTTCAATAGTGCCATTACTACAAAGTATCTTGTGGTTTGTGTATTCTGTTTCAACAAAACTTGTTCTAAAAACTTCTTCTGATTACTGCCCTTACTACATATTATGAAACACCTTGTTATATAGTAACTTTCATAATAAATAATAGATAAATATTTTTTGAGTGTCAAAAATTCATTTGAACTTCTGGATAAATTTTAAAAAGCACTCACCACAATTTCAACATTTTTTAAATATTTGTCGGAAGTGGTTTGTTTTTGCAAAATTTCCACATTGTGATGCCAACAAAGATCATGTGATGTGGGTTAGAGTTATGGTGTTTAACGCAACTTTTGGCAATATTTGAGTTATATATATCCTGGCAGTCAGTTTTATTGGTGGAGGAAACCAGAGTACCAGGAGAAAACCACTGACCTGCCGCAAGTCACATAATGGTGTATCGAGTACAATTCACCATGAACAGGATTCAAACTCACAACTTTAGTGGTGATAGGCACTAATTGTATATGTAGTTAAATACACCTATCATACAATCACGACCGCTACGACAGACCCTATGTGATGTGAGATGAATGAATCTCATACTGGTATCTTATATCGAAAATGTCTGTCACACATGTACAATCATGTAAGAATATGAAGTTACCATTTCTGAAAAAAGTTCCTTTAAATGATCTGCTGATTTCTCAAGGGAACATAAAAATATGAAAAGTAATTTAAACCGATATGGCAGACCATAATACAGTGAGTAAGTGATTGTTGTTCAAAGCCAAATGAGTAATTTTTCAGCGAGTGAATGATTGTTGTTTTAAGCCAAATGAGCAATTTTTCATCTACATCATGGTGAAAAAAAAAATAACATTCAATGAAATGATAATTATATCCACTTTGTACTAGACCAACATGCTTTGTTTGATTTTTATAGTGCTAGCTCACTGATACAACAGTCTGCGGAGAGACATATCTCCCGACTTGGAGGCATTACCCTGATTCTTTGCTCTTACTGCTTAATGCTGCGTACTTAGCAGAGAAGTAGCAAATACCAATTTTGTCTTTGGTTTAACTGACCAGAGATCAAACCCACGATCTTGGGGAGCATGCTAACCAGTACACCAATGATGCGGTTGACCATAATATAAGGTGAAAGCCTATGACCAAGGCAACCTAAAGACATATTATAACGCTTACCATAGTTTCTATAATAATAGTTAGATCTTTATTATCAGGACTGACCAATGAGACATAACTTCCACCATATTTCAGTTTACCAACTCCACTTCCATGAGAGAGATACTTCCATCCAGGGGAGGTAAATTGTGTAGTATGTGCTGAATAATAATAAAATGTATATAAAGTAGTCCCCCTTTTATGAGGCTACTCCCACAAATAGCCACCCCTCTTATTAAGCCAGACTATAGATGAGCTGAAGTAGTAAAATACTATTTAATTGTCCCTCGAGAGAGAGGTCACTCCTTTTATAAGGCCATTTTCTCATTGCAGATGGGGTGGCCTTATCAGAAAGGAGCTACTGTATTAAAATAGAGGATCACGATTAACAAGAACATCATAGCAGTCTGCAATCCACATTTTCACAGTTTGCTTAAAATTATCTTTATGTTTTAAAAAGAGAAAGATATTCTGAAAATAGGTGGTTAACAACTATTCTGGCTTTGGGTTAGGTTAGGACCAATAGTATCTTTGGGTTAGGTTAGGACCAATAGTATCTTTGGGTTAGGTTAGGACCAACAGTATCTTTCATGCTTATAAGAGAAATATGATAGCTAAAATTTTGTTACAATGAACAATAAAATATATTCAGATGAAATATTTCACAATCATAGCTACCAAAAAAATGCATATACACAAAATTTATGTACCTGAGATCCAAATAGGACTATTTACAACATAGTTTCCACTCCATGGAGAGTTAGCAGTCATGAGACCATTACGTGGAAATGGTAATGCATCATAATAACTGGCTATCAAATTCCAGGAAATTGTACTGAAAGAAAAGGTGCAAATTTAGTACACTATCAAGACATGATATGTTTCTTAGCTTACTATTCAGAAGATTATGATGCCACAATATACAGTGGAACCTGTCTAATCCGACACCTGAGTTTTCCGATATCCTGTGATATCCGACAAAATTTTATGGTCCCAAAGTAGTTATGTTAATTAAAATAAAACCTGAGTATTCCGACATCCTGTACAATCTGACACATTTCCCTGGTCCCTTGGTGTGTCGGATTAGACAGGTTCCACTGTAGTTGAAATACTGCTAAAGTTGAAGTTAATCACCAATAATTCAGAAAATTATGATGCCACAAAATAGCTGAAATACTGCTTAAGGTGGAGTTAAACACCAATCAATCAGAAGATTATACCATATACTGACTTTTGATGAGGCTAATAAACATACTGAAGAACCAAATTTCCCATTTCAATTCATGGAAATACCAAACAATAAAATACAATATGACCGATATTAAAAGTCTATAATTCTTTTATTATTTTAGTTATTATAAAATGTACATGTATATGATTTTATTGTTATTAACATACATGTATATGATTTTATTGTTATTAACATACATGTATATGATTTTATTGTTATTAAC
>MJUT01044436.1:174992-193533 GCA_002080005.1 Gigantidas platifrons | reverse complement strand
GGCCGGTATTGACAGTGGGCCTACAGTCAAACCTGTGTAAACCGGCCACCATTGGGACCACGTTTCACGGCCGGTATTGACAGTGGGCCGATTTATTCAGTGTCCACTCTCTGACTACCATATTTTATAAGTGTTTTTTCACGGGAGCCAAATTTCGCGTTTTTGTTCCAAATTGGTGGATTTTTTTAGCAGTATACTTAATTGTTGCGATCCTGAGTTTTAACCCAAATCAAATTTTAGCGGATAGACCGTTATATTAGAACTACATTGTCTGAATTGCTTAATTAACAATTCAAAATAGGAATTGTTTTGAAATAATTGAGTATCGTAATTTCTTATGCATAATGCACTGGATTTTGTCCAGATTCTTTATTTTGTGCTCATTTTCGTATTTCTTTACTTGTTTGCACACTTCCACAAAATCATTAAATGTTTAAAAATACTTTTGAATTATTCAGAGAATTACATTTTTTGTAATACTCTCTAGTGCAGTTGTGTTTTGAACCAGTAAATGTTGATACAAAAATAAATCTAAAAATAAAAGTGTGACTATATCTAACCGTGCGTAAAATAATCAATAATGCTGTCGATAAGATTAGAATGAATGTGTATGTAGGGAATGGTAATTACCTAGTGTATAATTAGACTGCCAGACTGTGTTTACACAAGCTTTTAATGATTGAAATAAAATGAAAAAAGGAATCGAAATGTATTTGTCATTTTTTATGACAAGTCTGGAAGTTTGAATACTCCCAGCTCAGCTGTGAAGATTATGATCCGATTAACAATAAATTATCTCAAGTTATGATTGTATGGCTTGGATGCTAGTTCATCACTTAAATAATAAGGCATTGTTTGTTGTTCATTGATGATCATTGTCAACATATGCATTGTTTTCGGGAAGGATTCCCCCATGTTGGATATTTTAAAAGCGTGCCATCGAAGAAAAAAAATATACTTATACGGGGTATTTGTTTAGGTGTTGAATCCATGTGTGTTTAATATTTAATGAACATTTAAACATGAACCACACGAGTTACCAGTGATCACTAATTACATGTGTGCTAATATACACACTTCGAATTACTACCGATCGATATTCACATGTAAACACAAGGTTGATTGATCTGATCATGACCGGTTTACGGAGATAAATTATAACAGTAATTAGTGTATTGGGACCGCAAGTCAAAGCCGGAATTCGGAATGTGCAGTGTCCGGTTTATTCAATGATTTTTAACAAAGATTATTAAGGAAAAAACTGCGGACTTGAAATTTAGATCGGAATGGACAGGATTCCGGTTTACTCAGGGTTCAGTTTAGTCAGGTTTCACTGTAGTAAAATACTATTAAATTGTCCCTCTCAAGAGAGGTCACTCCTCTTATAAGGCCATTTTCTCATTGCAGATGGAGTGGCCTTATCAGAAAGGGACTACTGTATTAAAATAGAGGATCACAATTAACCAGAACATCATAGCAGTCTGCAATCCACATTTTCACAGTTTGCTTAAAATGATCTTTATGTTTTAAAAAGAGAAAGATATTCTGAAAATAGGTGGTTAACAACTATTCTGGCTTTGGGTTAGGTTAGGACCAACAGTATCTTTGGGTTAGGTTAGAACCAATAGTATCTTTCTTGCTTATAAGAGAAATTGATATCTAAAATTTTGTTACAATGAACAATAAAATATATTCAGACGAAATATTTCACATTCATAGCTACCAAAAAAATGCATATACACAAAATGTATGTACCTGAGATCCAAATAGGACTATTTACAACATAGTTTCCACTCCATGGAGAGTTAGCAGTCATGAGACCATTACGTGGAAATGGTAATGCATCATAATAACTGGCTATCAAATTCCAGGAAATTGTACTGAAAGAAAAGGTGCACATTTAGTACACTATCAAGACATGATATGTTTCTTAGCTTACTATTCAGAAAATTATGATGCCACAATATAGTTGAAATTATTATTATTATTAAATACAATATTTATATAGTGCATATCTAATACTGCTAATACTGCTAAAGTTGAAGTTAATCACCAATAATTCAGAAAATTATGATGCCACAAAATAGCTGAAATACTGCTTAAGGTGGAGTTAAACACCAATCAATCAGAAGATTATACCATGTACTGACTCTTGATGAGGCTAATAAACGTACTGAAGAACAAAGTTTCCCATTTGAATTCATGGAAATACCAAACAATAAAATACAACATGACCGATATTAAAAGTCTATAATTCTTTTATTATTTTAATTATTATAAAATATACATGTATATGATTTTATTGTTAACATATTGTGCAAAATAAAAGAAAAAAATGAGCAAATAAACAATTAATTTCAGCTTCAATAATTTTTAAACATTATCCAAACTATATAATGGTCATCAATGTTTACTAATAGCTGTTGGATGCCATTTTCTATTTTGGGGCCCAGGTGGCTCAATGAGTTAGGTCGCTGGATCTAACAACTCATACAAGCCTATCACCAATACGGCATGGGTTCACGCCCGGCTTTGTAAATTACAAAAAAGGGTGCACTTGACTTGCAGCCGCAAGTGATAAAGTTTACCAGTATATGANTTTATTGTTATTAACATACATGTATATGATTTTATTGTTATTAACATACATGTATATGATTTTATTGTTATTAACATACATGTATTGTGCAAAATAAAAGAAACAAATGAGCAAATGAACAATTAATTTCAACTTCAATAATTTTTAAACATTATCCAAACTATATAATGGTCGTCAATGTTTACTAATACTTCTTCCATTTAATTATTTACAACTGCAAACCTGTTGGATGCCATTTTTTATTTTGCATTGATGTCAAATCATGTCACTGATGTCTTCCAGATTCAATCAAGTATATAAGCTTGAATGTAATTAGTCGATACTAGAAATGGTGTCCAATAAAACTTATCACTATGATACATTTGGTATAAGTAAAATATTGTTAAAAGAGGCATCTAACACCCATATCCCTTTCCTCAAATCAAAAATATAGATTGTTACATATAAACCATACCTTGTAAATCTTCCATTGACATAATTCTGATTCAACAGCTGAAAATACAAGTAGAAATATTTTCAGATAAATTTATACAATTTCTATCCTTAAATACGTAGTTTTATATTTGTATTTAATAAAACAAATTAATATAAGTAATCATTAAATATAGTAAATGTATGACAAACTGAGATAAACACAAAAATTTACCATGTTTATAAACTCACTCAGCAACAAAAATTCAAGAGTAGCATGACGGGTACTATTAGTGGAGCAGGAACAGCTTACCCTTCTGTAGCACCTGAGTTTTTAGTGGGGTTCATGTCACTTAATCGTTAGTTTTCTGTGTAACTTATTGTTTGTCTTTTGTCCTGTTTCTTCTGGCCGTTGTATTGTCTGTCCTTCTTCAATTTACATCTTCGTATTACCCCCCTTTGGTACCTTGTTTCTTCTGGCCATTGTATTGTCTGTCCTTCTTCTATTTACATCTTCGTATTACCCCTTTGGTACCTTGTTTCTTCTGGCCATTGTATTGTCTGTCCTTCTTCTATTTACATCTTCGTATTACCCCTTTGGTACCTTGTTTCTTCTGGCCATTGTATTGTCTGTCCTTCTTCTATTTACATCTTCGTATTACCCCTTTGGTACCTTGTTTCTTCTGGCCATTGTATTGTCTGTCCTTCTATTTACATCTTTGTATTACCCCTTTGGTACCTTGTTTCTTCTGGCCATTGTATTGTCTGTCCTTCAATTTACATCTTCGTATTACCCCTTTGGTACCTTGTTTCTTCTGGCCATTGTATTGTCTGTCCTTCTTCTATTTACATCTTCGCATTACCCCTTTGGTATCTTGTTTCTTCTGGCCATTGTATTGTCTGTCCTTCTATTTACATCTTCGTATTACCCCTTTGGTACCTTGTTTCTTCTGGCAATTGTATTGTCTGTCCTTCTTCAATTTACATCTTCGTATTACTCCTTTGGTACCTTGTTTCTTCTGGCCATTGTATTGTCTGTCCTTCTTCAATTTACATCTTCGTATTACCCCTTTGGTACCTTGTTTCTTCTGGCCATTGTATTGTCTTTCCTTCTTCAATTTACATCTTCGTATTACCCCTTTGGTACCTTGTTTCTTCTGGCCATTGTATTGTCTGTCCTTCTTCAATTTACATCTTCGTATTACCCCCCTTTGGTATCTTCAAACTTTTCTTCAATAAAAGGCTTATGATGTATATAGACCTAAGACAAATTGAGTTACTCACAACTACTGCCATCATATGATCAAGTTGGCATCAGAAAAGTTAGTAACTGTCTAAATATAGTGTGAAGATGGAAATTCCTACTAGATTTCTACATAACTTGGCAACCTGTGAAACTTATTAATAATAAACATCTACCAGAATAATTTGCATGATTGAATATGGTATCAGAATTCTTACCCTTGCCCAGCAACCTCCACCAACATTATCATTAAATGTACTGTAATCTTCTGATGCCCATAACTGTTTCCCTGTTAAAACAGCTGGTACTGTAGAATCTGTCCCAGGGTAATGGATACTGAAATGTAGTTAGCTTTTTAGAACATTATCATATCGATTTGTACCCGTATATAAACTTTGGAACATCAATTTGTATCATAAGATTACCCAAGAACTGAAAACGACAGTAGCTTAGTCACATCTATGCAGTAATCAACCTGCTCAGAATAATCCAATTGTTGCCATCATAAGAATAGTTATCTCACTGGGAATGAAGAACTTGGATCTTATGATTGGAAACCATAAACATAATTGTTTTGAATACATACATATATTTGAATGAGAATATTTAGTTCATCACATATAAAAAGATTTCTTTTATCTATTGAACAATAGCTATGAACTAAATATAACAGTGCAAGTCACAGGTCATTACAAAGGGAGGCAATACCTAACGACAAGAGAAAAAAAAATCGCAATAGAAGACTACACCTAACGACGGGACAATACTGGGTATCGAGGCCGCCACCAAAAAAACTTGAAATATTTACTTCACCTGTGTGTTTTACATTAACCTTATTACAATTAATGCATTAAGACACAGTCATTTCTGTTTCATTTATTTATTCTATTTGACATTTTTCTTATAATGACAATAATAGTAACGTAATGAAGTAAGAATATGGACTTCTTCGTCGGAACAACTTTCTCATATAGTATTGTCTGATGAAGCATTGTGGCCAAAATTCTAAAATCACACATTCCTTGCTAAAGATATTTCATGGCTCTTCGCTGTGACCATTTTTTCCTTACCCAATGTAATCAATAGCTTTAGCTAAGTCAGGATCTTTGTTGATATCATTGACAATACCAAATCCTCCGTCTGGAGCTACAATTCTGGTATGCTGTAAATTGTTGTCGTCTAAAACTTTTCTCAGTAACTACAATAGAAAATCAGGTCTATCATGTACTAGACATTATCCAGTAGTTTTAAAGTCTTGTGTATGCATATTTTCTAATTTTATTTTATTTGGGACACTACTGACTTATGGGGTATTACAAGAACCCAATATTGGCAGGTCTTTCTGGATAATTTCAGAATTTTATGGGTTTTGTTTTGTCAAAGTATATTTTTAAGGGGAATATGATACATGTATGTTTATCTAAATTTTCTATTGGATATTATTATTAAGTTATAAGCTTGTCAATTGCATAATAATGTAGACAAATCCCAGTTCTAGTAAACTAATAAACAAAAACATAACATACTTGAATTCATATTTTCAAACCTACACAATTCAAAAACAAATGTCTGCCCATCAGACCATCTCTATAACTTTTGCTCGTAAACAATTAGTCTTCATCTAGAAGCTCTGCTATGGTTGTTTCTCTCACCTAGATATTTATGCACAGTTTGGGCTTAATCAAGTTTGCAGTATCTGAGAAGTTTTTTTTTATCCATAATCCCATAAAGTCCAATGACAAACTTTGTCCTGTGATGGTAGCCACCTTGGATTCATGTTCCACACAAGAAACAAAACATTGTAAGGGACCAGCTAATGGCTATTTATGTACAGTTTGGGTCCAGTTTGCATTTCTGATCAAAATTATATCATTAATTTTCCCCCACAGGATCTGACATTAGACTTTGCCCCGCTGTGGTGGCCTTCTTGGATATTTAGTTAACAAATAAAAATTCAACTATTGGGTTAGAGTTAGGACTATAAGTGTTCAACGCCAGTTTCAAACATATGTCAGTTATCGTTGTATTGAGCACACTTCTCTGTGTTGAAAAATTCTAACTCACAATTATAGAGGTGATATGCACAATGTTAACATGTTGATGTAAATCCAACTACCATACAATCATGCCCATGACAGCCTCTCTCAACTTGGTCATAGTAGCCTCTTTAAATTTCAGAATGGAATGAAAATCACATAAAATTCTGATAACCATAAATATGGGCCAGTAATTTCTGAGAGAAAGACAAATGAGAAAGTTTACAGATCACGGGCGACGACAGATGCAAAGTGATGAAAATACCAAGCTTGGCACTGTGTGACAGATGAGATAAAAACAATTGCTGAATTGTAGAAAAGCAACATCTGTGTTTTCTTTTCATGCGACGGAAATCACTATCAAGGCAAAATACATTTCTATATTTTTTTCTGAACCAATGAAAATTTGAAAAACCTGAAATTGAAGTACAGTCAAACCTGCCTTAAAGGGCACCTCTATATAACAAATCACTGTCTATAAAGGGCAGTCTCATTTTCCCCATTGATTAATAGTGTATGTAATTTTAACCTGTATATAAAGGACAACTGCTCATAAAGGTCATATTTTCAGGTTCCATTGAGTGGCCTTTATATACAGGTTTGACTGTACTTGTATACAATTAGCATGAATATCAGAATAAGCTGTCATACTAATTTACCTTTATATATTTCACGTCATATGCTTGTTCATTCCATATCTGAAATATATAGTAATTCTGTCAACATGAGGTTCATCTGAGCGTTTTACTCAAATCACTGTCATTGGCCTTGAAGTTGCCCATATTATTAAAACAAGATTCAAGATGTAAAAACTTAAGTGTTATAAATAGGACTTATTGGTCTATATTTCATGTGTTGCAAAAAAATAATAAAAATACAGCAGTCATTTTTTTTTATTCTTAATTTTTTAACTTTCATTTTTTCTATTTCAAAATAAAATTAGTCACATCACTACATCGTTTCAATACAAAAGAAGATTTAGCTCCATAAAAAATAGCTTAACCCTGTCATTTAAAAAAAATCTATGAAATCATCTTTGACATTTTGCAAAACTGTTTTTTCTCTAAAAAAAAGATATCTGTATTTAGTTTTGGGTAGGTAATAAACATATTTAGTAAAGAAATAAAACATATTCTCACAATAAGTAAGTTGAAGATGGTACACAATGAATCATCAAAAATCTTGAATTTTTTTTACTGACAACATGTTTATCTGATGGGAAAATTTATCAATATACTGTTGCTACTACCAGCTGATTCTTTTTTTTTGCTCACTCTTTTTAGACAATTTATACAGGTGCTTCTCAAAAATATAAATAGCATGTTTTAAACTTTTGAATGACTTCTAATATATACCAGTGAAGTGGGTTAAAATCCCAATACCTCTTGTTTGGAAACTTGTAGAGCTAGAAACCCTAAAATCATATCAAATCTTTAATCTGAGTCTATGATCATTGTGTTAAAATTTCAGAAGGATCAGCAGTCAAATGAATAGAGCTTATACAATAGTAAAAAAAAGCATTGCACCTACAGAGGGTTAGGGTTAGGATTATGGTGTTTAATGCCACTTTCAACAATATTTCAGTTATATCGTGGCAGTCAGTTTTATTGGTGGAGGAAACCGAAATACCCGGAGAAACCACCGACCTGCTACAAGTCAATGACACACTTTATCACATAATGTTGTATCGATTACACCTCGCCTGAGCAAGATTCGAACTCACAATGTTAGTGGTGAGAGGCACTGATTGCATAGGTAGTTATAAATCCAACTACCATACGATCATAACCCCGACAGCCCCTCAGATTGTTTAAAACATGGGTATAAAAATAATAAGACAATTACTCCAACAAAATCTATATCTAAGTTATGGTATTTCTTTGCTCCTAGGATCCATTTTAAAATGTAGGTGGCTGTAGTCTGAATATTAGTATAGGGATCTCTAGTTCCATTTCCTATCCATCCAGGCCATGCCCAAGGCAAACAATACAACAAGATATCTGGATTCCTCTGAAAAATACATATATTGCATTCTGGTTAAATAAAAAAAAAATCAGACCCTATGGAGCCTGTGTAAACTGAAGAAATGTTTGTGAATTCGGTTGTTTCGAATCAAGTCAATTCCGACCACGTTCCGTCTTTTTCGTGTCTTGACGTCTGAACAAATAGGTAGGCGACTTCCGGTGTTTACGCTATTACTGTGACAACGTCAGCATATCATAGTCGTAGATGCGGTAGATTATAAGTAATTGTAATATGGAGACGCCAAGGAAACCGCTGAATAAATACTGGTGTTCGGTACCCCACTATCTGTCTTGTATAAGAAATATATACATAAAGGCAGATCGTTTTCCTTTCATGATGCTGACAGCCGCAAATAAAGAAAGAAAACAAATTTAATTTTAAAGAATTATTTGTCTCTGCGTTGAAGTCTTTGATACAAATAAAATAATTTAATTGATATCTGTCTTTTACAGAAAATGTTCAGATATTTTTAACTTGAGAATCGAACGTTAAAACGGCACATATCGATTGGAGTTTTTGTTGTGTACATTGACACCGGAAGCTCAGGACCAGCAGTTCCATCGAAATCACGTGATCTGGCAGATGAAAATAACAAAATTTTTACGGAATGGAAATGATTCGAAACAACCGAATTGAGGTATTCCTATTATATCTTATAATAACAGAAATTAAAAAATAAACAAAACCTCCCTGGCACCAGCTATTGTGTTAGGAATACACAGGTGGTCGGTTTATACAGGTTAAATTAACAAAGATTTACTACACTGGGACTTAACTTGAAGTTTGGTTTATACAGGATTCCAGTTTATTCAGGGTTTGATTTAGATATATTTCACTATATGAGATTTCTTGGTGAAAGTGAATTTTCCACTTCTTTAATTCCGTCAAGTTAAAATTTATTTGGTTTGGTAAAGCTGGGTAGATCACCAAACCGAATTCCTGTAAAATCAAACTTTATAAGCATCAGCTGATTTAAACTGTATAATTTATAAGTATCAGTGGATACCTTAGGAAGAGGGTGTGTCTGTTTGATATATTTCTGACAGGAGACCACCAAACACCCATCACATCAAGAGTGAGTTTACTCTATGTGAATGCTTTCAGGTTTTTTTTATATTTAATTAAGGACAGGTAATCTAAAACGAAGCAAAACTAATGAAGATCAAACTTTAATGGATATTTTAATATTTTTATGTTTATGCAGAATATTTTTATTTTTTAGTATTGGTTTTTATTCAGAAACTAAGATGAAAGTGTTGCACTACATATTTGTATTTTCATTACTAATATTTAAAAAACAGGAAACTTATTTTGAATGTCTAAGCTCGAAATGAAAATTTGAATTTACTGGTCCGAATCAAATTCTTGAATTTATTTTATACATGTATATATATCTAAATAAAAACTGAAAAATTGACTGGTCCGAACCAAGTTTTACTGGTCTTGGGCCGGAGGACCGGTGCCCATAGTGAGAACTGTCTCTTTCATTAATTCCATACAAACACAAGTTCTGTGTCTTAATATTTTTTTCATTTAAGACAAGTTAAGATTTATGAACTAGAAATTATTATTATTTTTTTTTAACGTAGATATCTAACTAAGTGTACATGATGTTTTAAAACATGCTGATTATTACTTTCTTAGCTTCCTTCATTAACCACCATTCATATCCTCTATTGTAGTTTTCATCCCAGCTGTTGTGCATATGTGACGCTTCAGTGCCCTCTGAAACACATAAATCAATACATGTACATGTATATCACAAATAAAATATAGATCTTGTCTAGTTATAAAAAAATTAAAATGTAGATATCAAATTTAGCATGCACCACACGTTTTTAGAATAACCTTCATCAGGTAGATCAATATCGAAAGATTGTAAAGCCAAATAATTTAAAGTTTTGGGAGCAATAAAACCAAAGGTCCTAAACACAACTCAATAAGATATAAATAGAATACTCAGTCTTAATACACAGTGTGTTTAATCTGTACATACTAATATACTTATTTAAATGATCATTGGCATCCCATCCCTCCCCTTCCTGATATCTAGATCCCCAGTGTCCACTTAAATTTTTTTTTTTTTTTTTTTTTTTTTTAAAGATTACTAAATGGTTAACAGCTGCCTTGAATTTATTCAATTCATTGGTTGTTTAAAATTGTGTGTTCAATGAAAAATATCAAGATGAAATTATAATTTATTTTTCATTGGGGGAAAAAAATGAAATAAATGAAAAGGTAGATATGAAATGTAGTGTGTACAAAGTATTTCTGAAATAATCTTCATCAGGTATGCTCAAAGCCAAATAATTTATAATCTGTTGCCAGCAATAAAACCAAAGGGCCTAAACAGGATAGCCAAAATAGGCTAAAGGTCACCTATGTCTGAGGGAGGAGTACCTTAGATTGGTCACCTATGTCTGAGGGAGGAGAACCTTAGATTGGTCACCTATGTCTGAGGGAGGAGAACCTTAGATTTATTAATAATTACATGATTTAGGAACTGTAAATTACAATAAAAGATATATCTAATAAACCATTTTAGTACTGAAGCATCAAATACACAAAGGACCAATATCTTTCATATACATGTACTGATTTTTCTTGGTAATTTGGACATTTTTCTCTTGATCTTTCCGAGTAATATTGTCTGTATCAACTAACTGACTCTGATACTGATAATTATTGGTCAGTATGAGGTCAAACACATTACGACATCAGCTCATACTATCAAACTCACTGGGATACTAGCGATAATGTTCCGTCTCGACCTTCAAGACTGCTGTTATTCTATATATATTTAATTATTATACTTTTACAGTATTTTTACTATATAAATTAACAGTCATAGATTTGCTAATTTCCCCTAAAAGACTATTTCCCCGGAAGTGAACTATTTCCCTGAGACTATTTCCCTAGCCGCAATTTTGCATGTTCATATTTCCCGGGTTTTTTAAATCTTTTAATTACCCCTAAAAACTGTTGAATTTGTTTAATATTACTGGTAAAACATATTTTTGTTGTTTATTTCATTACACTTTAATTAGTGCTAAGTGAGAAAAATCTGAAGTGACAAAACTATGAACACAATATTGAGGTAATATGCCTTATTGTGCTTCATCAGTATGAGTTAAATAACCTAGAAATAATCATATCACAGAGAAAAAAGCCTTTTACTGTTGTTCTTCAATTGTTCAAGTATAATAAAACAGTTAAAACCCGGTTATTTTGGGAAGTAACAAGTTTATTGTCCCCCTCAACACAAACGATTTCCCTCCGCTTCGCGTCAGGAAATAGTTTGTGTTTCGGGGGACAATAAACTTGCTACTTCCCTCACAACCGGTCTTTAACTGTATACTATATATATAGACAATTACTGGATTAATGAAAAGCAGTCTATACATATACAGTATAGTCTACTTAACAATGAAATTCTAGGGGGACATATCAGGGCTGTTGTGTTCGTGATCGTATGGTAGTTGGATTTAACACTACATGTGCAATCAGAGTCTATTACTAGTTAACATGTAGTGAGTTCGAACCCCATTCAATGCGAGGTGTACTCGATACAACATTATGTGACAACATTTGTAAGTGACTTGCGACAGGTCCATGGTTTTCTCTGGGTACTCCAGTTTCCTCCACCAATAAAACTGACCGCCACGATATAACTGAAATATTGTTGAAAGTGGTGTTAAACACCTTAAAACCAAACCAATCTACGGGGACATGAATTATCTTCATTATAATCGAGCTTCAATATATCCAAACCCTACTGTAACTGTGAAATGTAGAACAGCAATAAAAGTGCTGTCCTTTTACTTTCATTTACAAGTCTATGTGTAATGTTGAATAGTCTCTCATGTTCATTTACATCCATATCATTTCTTACTAATTGATATATACTCAAGGGAGATAACTCATATGCAATTAGTATGCTCAAATGCCAATAGCTTCACATTTACAAGGTTTAAATAAATGTCAAAAAGACTTTTTTTTACAGTTAATAAATGTAAAATGCTGGTATAAATTAGTGTAAATTGTGTATTGTCAGATATCAAATGTATGTGATGTTGTGTCTTGTATTGATTGATCTTATCGGGGTTTGCAATGTTAGGTGTATTTGTAATTTTATTGAATATATTGCATGGTTATTGGTATTTATCATTATTTTGAACAATTTTACAGTTATATCATTACTACCAGACTAATGGAATGAGTGAGTGATTGTTGTTTAATTCAGCAATTTTCATGGCAAGAACAAGTTAATTTTCAATGAGATGATGATGAGTTCCGCTTTGTACTAGACCAACCCGCTTAGTTGGATTTTTATAGTGCTAGCTCACTGAAACAACAGTCCGCGGGTAGACATGTCGCTCCACTCGGACAGATTATTTTAATTCCGAGCCAGACAGTCTGCTCTTTCTCCTTAATGCTGCATGCTTAGCGGAGAAGCAACAAATACCAATTTCATAGTCTTTGATTTGACCCGACCGGGGCTCGAAACCACGATCTACCGCACTCGAGGCGAGCATGCTAACCATTACGCCACTGATGTGGTTCCAGACTAATGGAGGAAGGACCCTGACAGTTATAATATAGAACTGACTGGTGAAACTGCTGACTTGGGGTATGGTAAGTATCTAAAACCCTTAACTCTTGAGGTGGATATCAAGATATGAACCAAAGTCGGTATACTATACTTGTGGTCAGAAGTAACCAAGACTTTTTTTTACTGATGAAATAATAGTGAAAATAACTCAATCACATTTTGTTTATACGTGTGTTGCTTAAATAAGTGTACAGCTGTTTTAAATTGATTGCTCATAGTTCATCACAATCGATTACATTTCAATAGTATATACGTACAGTGGACCGTATAATCACTTCACTATAACAGGTTTCATTGTAAATGAACTGAATAAAGAATAAATGTAAACAGGGAATTGACAGGGATAAATAATATGTTCAATATTTAATATAAAAGAATTTTCATATAGACGAGTGGGGCCGTCGTGGCCGTGATCGTATGGTAGTTGGATTTACAACTACATATGCAATCAGTGCCTATCACTACTGATGTTGTGAGTTCGAATCCCTATCAGGGATCAAGTTTGTTCATGACTTGCGGACAGGTCGATGGTTTTCTCCGGTCTTTCGGTTTCCTCTACCAAAAAAAACTGGCCGCCATGATACAACTGAAATATTGACAAACTTTATCACATAATGTTGTACACCTCGCCCTAAGCGGGTTTCAAACTCACAACATCAGTGGTAATAGGCACTGATTGCATATAGGTACATTTGTAGTTGTAATCCAACTACCATACGATCACGGCCATGATGGTCCCTACTCAGTAGGAAGTAAGACTGGACCCATGTCCACCTTAATCATTTAATTAGAACTTCTAATTGGAACTTAATGACGTATTTTCCGTAGATCAGAATGTGCACCAGAACATAGCTGTGTTTGCTTTTGACAGTTTGATAAGAGGAGAGATGTCAAATACATGGGAGAATTAAGTTATGCCTGTTTTGTGTTTTTAATGTTCTTAGAATAGCAAAGGAGATATTGCATTTTATCAATGATTTGTAAACTTTTCCCTTTAATCTTTACATGCAATAATATCTATTATCAAGCAACTAGCCTGATATGAACATAATATGGCTGTTTTTAATTTTACGCTATAATAACGCCACTGACATCATCTTACCAAATCCTCCATAATCATACTATCGTTGATATGTTTTGCTGAAAATAGACTTCTCATCACATTTCCCATCTCAGGGTTCACCTTCGATGTGACATTGCTCTGAGAAATCCATTCTAGCTAAACAAATTAATGATAGCATATATATATGTACATAAGAACATAAGTATATATGTAAGAGGTGTTGGTTTCTATATGGCTGCTTGACATCTAGATATTAACTAGTTAGGGTTCTGATCCCATTAACCAGCTTAACCCTGCCACTCCCAGTAGACTACACTTGATGATACAACAATTTTCAGTTACATTTAAATCAGTTTAGAAGTTTAGAACTGAAATCTGGAAAGTGTTAAGGGTTAGGGAATATTGTGTTTAATGTCACTTTCAACAATATTTCAGCTATTGTGGTCATCAGTTTTATTGGTGGAGGAAGCTGGAGTACCCAGAGAAAACCACCGACCTGCCGTAAGTCACTGACAAACTTTATCACATAAAGTTGTGTCGAGGACACCTTGCCATGAGCGGGGTTCAAACCCACAACTTTAGTGGTGATAGGCACTGATCGCATAGGTACATATAGTTGTAAATCTAACTACAAATGTACCTGGAAAGTGTTAAATACATCATATAAATTTGGTCTTATGTTAAAGTATTACCTGTACTCTGAGCATCACCACCTATTTCTACCTTCAGAAGATGTAAACTGGCTCCAAAGTTTGGCTGAAAAATAAAATTATTTTGTTAAATTATCAACTGATATTTAAAGGTGTATAAAATAAAGTAAATAAAGGAATTTAAATTATAAAAATGTATCATACTTCAAATCATTTGATCGAGTTTGGGTTTCTAGTGATTTATCAACTCTATTTTTGAAATCAGATTATTAATTGAAAGAAATGTTGGAAAACAAGAATTCTGGAAAACACATATAAATGATTGACATTACTTAATGGTTAGGACAATTTCAGATGAAAAATTCAAAGTATACTGAAAAATCTTCTAGCTGGTTAGAGTTTTCTTTACACCTTTGAGGTAGGTTTTTACAGAAAAATTGCACCCTATGATAAGATGTACCATTTATACACTAAAATGATCAAACACACATCTCCATTATTTCTTAGTATATCATTCAATTACAAGACAATTTTTTTCTGGAAAATTATCAAATGTACCTTGAATAAATAATCCAAAATTTCATTCCTTTCTTTTTCAGCATAATTCTGCAAGAGTACTGAGGTTGCCTGTATACAAATATAAAATGAAATAAGTGTTAATATATATAATATCCAAATTGGATATTATATTTATATGTAATGCAAGATAAAACTAAAATACCAGTAGAAGGTCTCAGTGGCCAACTGTGGTTAAGGTTGTTGGCTTCTAAAGTGAACACAAGCCTAGAGCAACACTGATGCTGGTTCACACCACAGTAGAAGGTCTCAGTGGCCAAGTGGTTAAGATTGTTGACTTCTAAAGTGAACACAAGCCTAGCAACACTGATGCCGGTTCACACCACAACACCCACCTCAAATATAAAGGTTTACACACAGCTCTACAGGGCCAGGTTTTCAACAATTAGATTCAGCTGTCAGGGTTTGCATACACTATTGATTCTGGTAGTCTTGATATAAATTGAAATGGCCGATAAATTGCTGAAGGTAACGATAAATGCCATCAGATCATAACATTGGAAAGCCTTTAAGAATAAAACTAATTTTTCAGGGCTCTCATAAAATCACTACTTTAAACTTAGAGGGAGAATGACTATGAAAAACAAGAGAGATCTGACTTTAATTAGATTGTGTGAGTGTTTTTTGTTTTGTTGTTTTATTTTCTTCATTTTTTAATCATTTGTAACCTCTTGTCAAACATCCACGGCCAGAGCCATTCTCAATCCAGAGTTGGAGCGTAGCGGGAAGGACAACTCTGGATAGAGAATGGGTCAGAGCCTCAAACTATCAAAGGTTTATTATTAGATTTGTTGGATTATCAGACTGTCTGACTATAGCTAACAGACCACCAGACTATCAGGGTATAAGATTTTAGGTCAAACATCAATTTTACACCCTTTCTTCATCAACAAAAACAAAAAGGAGCGATTATACAAAATTACAAAATAAAGCTAGGTCAAAATTAAAATATGTTTCACTCATCTTATATACACAACATTGTTACACTTCATGCAGTGTTTCAGAAAACAACAAAATCAGCAGCCAAGACAATGATTCAGCATTGTCAAGTCTCTACCTCTTCCTAGTTACAAAGACTTGTATTCATCTATTACAATTAAGGTCATTAAGGTACATGTACATGTTTATAAGGATTTGACAATTGCATGTGATGATTCCATGCCATAGTACATGTTCCGGATATATATAAGTCTCGAAATCACGAAATGTATTATAAGTATACAATCTATTTTTGGGCATGTCTTAGTACTCTTACAACTTACCCCTCCTCCACTAAGACCTCCAATTCCGTCAAATCTCCTGCCATATCCAGGAGTATCGTCAATAATGTAAGTAACATTTACTAAGGAATGACATCTGCTTATACAAGACAAAATCAAAACAGCAACTGACAACAACATCATCAGATTACTCAAAAGGACTTGGGGGTGGTACCAAATAGGACTAAATGATAAACGGTTTTGTTGTTGGTACACCGGTAAAACCTACGGTAGATTTTCTGACCACTCGATCGGAACAACCTCGGCTCTTTCCGTAAATGAGTCAACGTCAAGCTGTTGTGGTTAAACAACGCACTAATTGATTTCTCTAAGGTTTCTAATAAAAAGAATTTTATATTGTCTAAATCGCAAGCGTCTTTTGTATGATAATTGCTATGACGAATTTCCACATGTCACCGCTTGCATGGAAAACCCCTTCCAAAAATAGCATTTAGTATCAAAAGGAGGCCATCATTTCTCTGCTGAGCAATATTACATATAGAAACACAAACAATATTAACAAATTCAGACTGAATTTTATTATTCTATTATCCCCAAACATTAGTCTGCAAACAGAAATGTACTTTGTGTCATTTCAATATATAAAATAATATTTTTTTTCCAGATGCATTATTAAAAGTGAAAATTTGTGTCATTTCAATATATAAAAAAATATATTTTTCCAGATGCATTATTAAAGTGAATTTGAAAGTAAAAAAAAAACAGAATCTACATTTTTGCAAGGATTTATATAGTCCTTCTTCTTTAGGTATACAGTACTCCTTCAAGACGTTGAAGATTACGTACTGTTGCATGCGTGGGTAAAACATATTTACATAAATTTTTGAAAGTTAAATAAAGTGAAATCAAAAGTGTGAATATAACAAAAAAATTTAAAACTATGTACAATTGTATTTGATATTAAATGCTTAAGAGAACAGCGGGTGTTAGCTGTTCTCTGAAAGAGTCTATTGATGGACTTGAGATAATGGTCTGTGGTAAGATGTTCCATTGTACTATAGTGTGTGGAAAAAATGACCATCTGTATGTATCTTTTTGTGTTGTTATATGCCTAAATGTCTGATTGTGTGATTTTCTAGTTCTGCTGTCAGTTGGGATGAGTATGTTGTTTGGGATAGCAATTAGAGTGTGTGTTATTTTGTACATCATGATCAATCTGGTTTTAAGACGGCGCTCAGCTAAAGTTTGCCAACCTAGAGTGTCAATCATTGAAGTGACACTACTAGTATTATGGTAATTGTTTTGAACATAGCGAGCAGCTCGTCTTTGGACCATTTCCAGTTTGTTTTTGTTGTCATGTGTATGAGGGTCCCAGATACTACAGCTGTATTCAAGTTTTGGCCTCACTAGTGCTTGGTATTCCCGAGATTTTACTTCAGGGTTTGATATCTGTAAATTTCTTTTTAAGTATCCAAGAGATTTATTTCCATTTGAAGTGATATTGTCGATGTGGGTGTTCCATTTAAGGTTTGATTGTAGTGTAACTCCAAGGTATTTTGCTGAAGTTACTGGTTCGAGAATGTGATTGTGAAGTATATAATCATGTTTGAAGGGTGTTTTCTTTTGAGTGATGGTGAGTACTGTACATTTATCTGGGTGGAAAGCCATAAGCCAATCGGATTCCCACCTTGCAGCTGCATCAAGGTCAGATTGTAGTTTCTTGCAGTCGTCCTGACATGTTATTTCTTTATAAATGATACTGTCATCTGCAAAGAGTCTTAGTTTGCTGTGTGTAAGATATTCCGGAAAGTCATTGATATAAATTAGGAAAATAATTGGGCCGAGTACTGTACCCTGTGGAACGCCTGATGTAACTGGCACTGTGTTAGATGTTACTCCATCAATTACTACTGTTTGTGTTCTATCTGTTAAAAATGCCTGAATCCAGTTTAGAGTATGGGTTTGTATTCCGTAATATTTCAGTTTGTATAATAATCTACGGTGGGAAACTTTATCGAATGCTTTGGCAAAATCCATAATAATCAAGTCTGTTTGTATATTTTTGTTATTGTTGGTATTTAATTCTTGTATGAACTGAAGGAGTTG
>MJUT01044436.1:153863-165998 GCA_002080005.1 Gigantidas platifrons | reverse complement strand
AAGCAATGGCTAGTCCCATATGTAGTTTGAAGCAATAGCTAGTCCCATATGTAGTTTAAAGCAATGGCTAGTCCCATATGTAGTTTAAAGCAATGGCTTATCCCATATGTAGTTTAAAGCAATGGCTTATCCCATATGTAGTTTGAAGCAATGGCTTATCCCATATGTAGTTTGAAGCAATGGCTAGTCCCATATGTAGTTTAAAGCAATGGCTAGTCCCATATGTAGTTTGAAGCAATGGCTAGTCCCATATGTAGTTTAAAGCAATGGCTAGTCCCATATGTAGTTTGAAGCAATGGCTAGTCCCATATGTAGTTTGAAGCAATGGCTAGTCCCATATGTAGTTTGAAGCAATGGCTAGTCCCATATGTAGTTTGAAGCAATGGCTAGTCCCAATTTTCTTCAATATATTCGGTATCATTATGATGCTATCACTAATATACTACAAGAGGGACTGAAATAAAACAAACGGTACTAGTGAGATAATCATACATACATTTATTGTACTACTTATCCTCAATATCACCTCCTGAAAATAAGTTTTTGTGATGGAAAGATGGATACCACAAACCTCCCATGGGTGGGTCTATACGCAGTGGAGTAGCGTATGATGCATGATGGTTTAACATAATTGCAAACAAAAATAGCTGAATAGATGTATAACATTTCTGCACGATAGTTTGTGAAATAATTATTATTGCTCGTTATAATGTTACAAAAACAATTACGTCCCAAAAGTTCTGAAAAAAATAATTTGATGGTGAAAAGGTTTTGATAAAAATAGTTTTGTGATTTTATTATTTTGCCCCCAATATACTTAGACAAAACCAAAATACACAAATAGAACACTAATATCATAACGCACTTGAAGTTAAATGATGTCTCCATATTATCTAAATGGGCTATTAAAATTCAGATAAAAATGAAAATTAATAACAATTTGTGAAATATAATACAAGGCCGACAGGATAATGCATGGCAGCTAAATAAATTACCAATACATTGATTCTCAGACACATGTTAATGACAGTTTGTCATTATAAAACTGGGGTCATAACTCATCATTTTTATCTTTTATTTAATACCCTCGCTTTCCTTCAAAAAGTTTACATTAGTTTTTTGTTTTTTTTCAACAAAAATATTTTAGAAAACAAAAAATGACGTTTCATTCCCATATGTTCTCGGACATGTTAATATACTCGTATTTCCTAAAAACAACTTAATCGAAAAAATTTAATCATTGAACGTATGAACCTAAATGATATTTATAAATAATTCTAGATTTTTCTGATAAAACACCTAATAATCTATAAAAATCGATGGGCACCTGTTACCAAATTGTATTGTTACAATATTCGACTGAACTGTGCTTGTGATGAAAACGACTGACGACCACAGCTGTTTCTGTCCATGTCCAAATGAGTCCTAAAGCTATATTAGTGACACAGATGATGCATTTTCTTTTCGATTGAATCAAGAAACGCATCGAAAAGTCTTCTTTTTTTTCAATGAAACTCGATTTATTTTTCATTGTTGAAAATGAACGTATTCTATAATTTCTATATCAATAACAATTAAAAGTTAATTTGGTCTTTAAAAGGCTGCTACCAATTGTTGCTGTGCTAATGGGACCCTCTTTAATAGACAGAACCCAAATTATCAAATTATAGAAATTGTGAAATGTTTCACAGGTCAATATGGCTCCGAAGATCATTATGCATTACAGAATGTAATTTCTCTGAAATAATCTCTATTTTTTCATGTAAAAAATGTGTTACTGTTACAATAAATACAAGTCAAATAACAACATGGTATAACAACAATCTACAAATTAAAGAGGGGGTTATGGTGTTTAACGCCACTTTAAACAACATTTCAGTTATATCGTGGCGGTCAGTTATATTGGTGGAGGAAACCGGAGTACCTACAGAAAACCACCGACATGCCGTAAATCACTGACAAACTGGAAACCGGAGTACCCGGCGAAAACCAGCGACATGCCGCAAATCACTGACAACCTTTATCAGTGACTTGCGGCAGGTCGGTGGTTTTCACCGGGTACTCTGGGACACCAATAAAACTGAACGTCACAATATAGCTAAAATATTATTAAAAGTGGCGTCAAATACCATAACACCACACCCTTTTTAATTTGTAGACTCAGTGTTGTTATACATGTATAATCAATTTACAATCTGCAGATTTCGTGTGAAATTTAATTTACTGTGAATTTTACATTTTGAATAGTGTCGTAACAACAAACGCCTGTTATAAAAGTTGAAATAAAATCATTTTCAACAAAAATAATGTTGTTTTATCCAAATAACTTGTCATCTGATGCAGGATAATGGACATTAGTTAAAAAACGTGATAATTCATGCATAAAGCAGTGCATGTTTCATTATTTTTACAGTTTTGTATTTCAAAAGTTTGAATACATGATAATTTTCTATTCTGAAAAATAACACAGTTTCGATATCATTTGTTGCACAGATCGGTCCATATTAAATGTATATTTGTCATTTAATCAAAAGGCGGTGACATTGTCTACATTATAAATACGGAGTCCGGCTGTCGTGACCGTGATCGTATGATAGTTAGCTGGATGTACGTGTACCTTTACAATCAGTTCCTATCACTAAAGCCAAAGGCTTGAGTTCGGGTAACCGTTGGGTTCGATTCCCAAGCAAGAGGATATCTGTAGTAGTTACAATATTAAGATTGTCAATTACTTAATTAGTCGGTTTTTTCCAGATACTCTGGTTTCTCATACCAATAAATCTGATCGCTATCATATAACTGAAATATTTTCACGAAAAGCAGTTAAAGGAAAATAATTTTAAAGCGATATATACCTCGTGTGTTATATAATGTCTTATTTTCTGAGTTAGAAATCGGCCAGAAAATTATGTTTTTACAAAATCTAGACAAAATGTAGATTTTTATCCATTTCAGGAGTTTTAAACGATAAGTTACATCATTCGGTGAATAATGATATTACATAAAACCAAAACTCGAGTGACATGGCGAAGACTCAGATTAATGAAAGGAAAATATATAAACTAACATCTAAAATGTTCAAACTAATTTCCATGGTAACCGTGATATATTTGACAAAAACATAATTTCTTTATTGTTTTGTGTTAATTCGCTTGTACATGTATCTTAATTTTGGCGTGGCCATTTTATGTTAAATATTTACAGTAAATCGATATGAAATATCTATATTTTTAATGGTCGATGTTTACAAGTATAGCTAGTCTTAAAAACTGACAAATGTAATAGCACACGGTGTCAAAATATCGATTAATTTCTTAATCAGTGTTTATTAACAAGATTCAGAATATGTTATTTATTAAAAAAAAACATGAAATTTCTTATATTAACATTGAAATTTCATGAACCGAAGACACACGTCATTATTAACAACGCCTCAATTCTCACAAATCAATGGGATTACGTTAATAATAATTCTTTATTCCATAAGCAAATACAACTTATAGGATTTACAATACAAATACATTTTACATTATACAATTATAACCATTACAATATAATATAATATAGCGGAGAATGACATACATAATAAAATAATTTTCAACAGAAATACATGTATATAAGTTTTACAATCAATTAATTACCGGTCTTCCGAATTTTTTCTGCAATATATAAATATTTTCCTATATTATTTAATTCTTTAACATTACGTACAGATAGTAACTGTATCAATTTAAAAGTAGACGGGTTTCTATAATAATATTTTTTTATATATTTACATCTAATATCGGCATATTTATCACATTCTAAAATGAAATGGTATTCGTCTTCAACAGATTTTTTATTACACATTGTACATATACGTTCATTTCTGACAATATTAAAATATCTACCAGATTCTATATTTAATACATGAGAATTTATTCTATATCTAGTAATACATGTTTTATATAAACTATTTACAGGACGATTTAAATAAAATTGCATATTATGACCTTCATGGATATATTGATACAAATTACATTTTGACGAGTTTTCAAAAAATGATAAACCTTCAGCTATATAGTTATCAATGACTCTTTGCTTAAATTCATATAAAAATAATTTGGTATTCACAACATTTTGATGCGTAATGGTAGCTGATCATGAAACGTTATACAGCTTCACGTGGTGTGGAAATAAGAATAGAGGGGCGGCCTGTAAGCTGATGTTGCCATAAAATTGTATGAATATGTGATAATAACACGTTAAACAATAGATAATTATGATATTGCACAAATATGTAAGCCCTGTTTCTTTGTTGTCTTATCCTGCCTGTTCACATTCATCACCTTGATCCAAGTTATTGGAGGTATATTACAACACCAAAGTAACATAAAAAATATTATTTTATTTACAAATAACATAATTTTAGCTTTCTCAATCAAGTATATTTTGTACAACATTTTCTTTATACATGATATACCAATATATCAACAATACAAGCTGCANAGCGAGTAGTATTTCAGCTATATTCAAGAAAGATAGGCAAATTTGGGGAGCGAATTGTATAAATTACTGTCAGTTAACGTGAATCAAAACGAGCGAGTTTCAATGGATTATGGTATTTAACAATTTGAAAATGTATAAAGATCAAAACTGCAACAAAAATCTCACGAGAGTCATCCACATGCATAATCGATTTGTTGCAATCGATGATGTATCAGAAAAAAAGACCAATCGAAAACTATTTAACTTATATTTACTTTTACGAACTGAAGATCAAAAGACAATAAACTAGAAAGAAGTTGGTTCTACAAGTGAAAATATAAATTTTCTTCATTGGAGAAATAAATTACATTAATTCCCATTGAAAGCAAATTATTTATTTCGATAATTAACTTTCAATGGTTAAAATGCTGATATAAAGATTTCGTCTGATTGTCAGGAAAAGGGGGTAAGATGTAATGGCCTGGCGAATTAAATCTAATAGACACAATAACAATTTATTCAGTTGATAAAATTATTTTCAGATTCCTTTATTTCGATGAAATAGATGGTTTTTTTTTTAAATTAGAACGCCAGAACTGCCCAATGTTAAGATTGTTCATTATTCTTTCTTCGTTATACATGTATATGGTGTATCTGTGTCGTACGTGTGTCTCTGACTTAAATATATGAACAATCATGGAACACCATTTAATGAAAATTTTTAACATAAATTCGATACGACAGTCATGCCGTTCCACAGTTAACCACCAATATGAAAGAACTACTGTATATAAAAATCAATCCAGTTAACCACCAAAATGAAAGAACTACTGTATATAACAATCAATCCACATAAAAACCCGATGGTTCAATAGCAACAAGATCTGTTTGTAATAATTAAAACGGGATATAGAAAATATTACCACACACTGTTCATGTAAGCTGTTACAATGATTCATTTACAATGCAAGAAACCTGGATCAATGAAATAGATACTAACTACACATTAAAAACATAAATACAGCTATATATTACTAACCACAATTTGAGAAATAAATAATACACAAAATTATAATCCCATTGTAAATAGCATGTTTTATTGTTAATCTATATTGTTATCGCACTTTGAATAAAAAAGTACACGACAACACTCGTGGTCACATATGTTTTGCACATATTAGTATAAATACAATAAATATTTCGATTTACAGTTATATAGGGAAATTACACGTCATTATACCAACTGTGCTTTTATTCACTGCATGTACGACTTGACTATGCACAAACTCATACTTTTCACTCTCTAATTTTACTGGTCTATCTAGACAATTTCTTATTTTATTATACATGGCATGATTTTATAGCTCGTAATTCTTCTGCCAATGGATAACCAACAAGTGATGTTACACGTATAGCTTCAGAAACGGATAAATTTCAATGGTGACTGAGTGGGCCACTCACTGAGCAGGATCAAACGTACGATATTAAGTAGTGGTGCCGCGGGTATCGTTGCTATAGTTATCTACCGGCGTATCACTACTTGATACCGTGTGGAGATATTACGTCAGACAGAAGAAATATTGCATGGTATTGAAGAGACTAATGAGTTTCTTCAAAATATGACACTATACGTCATATTTCCTAGAATTCTATTGGAATATGTGTCGACTATGGGAATATGGTGCTTCATACTAACAGGAATTTGAATAAATAAATAAAAAAGATGTATGAGTAAAAAACAATTGCTGATTAAATAAAATCCTAGTCAAATTGACTTTATTACTAGTACAAGTATATAAAACAAGTATTTTTAAAATTCTCGAGTTTAGAAATTTAAATTTATATTTAGAAAATATACCTCTCAACAGACATTTTGATTAGTAAATTAAATTATAACTGTACGTTGACTTCTGTAATTTATTATTCATTTATTTGTTTGGTTTCGTATGAAAGTGTCATCTTTTGGAATGCCTACCCAACAGACACAACGTCATTTCAATGCTGAAAAACGTCGCTACGCTCGTTGTTTCAACACTAGTCTAATGTAACGCTACGTGTCTGTTGGGTATAGAGTTTTATAACGTTTTATAACATACATGTATTTTACAATGATAAATGCTTTAAATGAGGTAAACGTCCAAACTTACAGCCGAAACCCAGCAAAGAATATCTATCTACATGAGGTAAACCTTAGTTTTGCTATAATTTCTCAAATTTAATGTCTATAATTTCTGTAATAGCAACAATTAAAGTCTTGTCAATATCGTTGTCCTAACTACTGGGATGGTTAAGTACAAAGCAATTAAGTTCTCGACAATAATTCAGTTGACCTTTGAAGTAGATCAAGTCCTCATATCGAGACCAAAGTCGTAAGCTCAGTGTTATGGGTTTTTTTATACTGTTTTGATGTCGAAATTAGCCTACTATTCAAATTTAGAATAGAACAACAAAAAATGAAACATTAAATACCATCAAGTGGTCTTACGAAAGTTGGTGTAACGGAAATAGTAGAACGTGGCTTTTGTGAACATTTCGGAAAGTATTGATCAGTCTCTGATATTTATGTTTTAAATCAGCTTAATAGAATCTGCTACTCGCTAGAATTGAATTGCATATATAACTTTCTAACACCCTTTTCCATTGTTTCCCTCCACGAATCGTACACAAACATCTACCAATATTCTTTTACTCTTTACCGTATACAGATTTCTGGCCATACCTTATGACAGACACTATGTTAAGATAGGTAGTGTTCCAGATTACATACTCTTCTAGTCCTACTCCCGTTCCTAACAATTCAAGAACTTCTGATTTTATCGATGAATCATTGGATAGATTTAAGGAGATATTGGCAGATTTAATGAAGTCTGTCAAGCATGATTTCATAAGCAGGTCAAATAGATTTCCCACTGAAATTATCATTCTTGAAACCATCCAATGGTGGGGCACTTAGTCCCACGTAGATAATGTGTTGAGCAGATCATTTAATAGCTGCTGCTGGTTCATTCTACCAGTCAAATAAGGCAAGGAGAAACCATTTAGTTCATATGGATAAGACATTTAGGACTACACAGTTATTCCTGGTTGGACACTACAGTAAATTTTACTTTGTCCAAGAGATGTGAATTTCATTATGAATCTTCTGTCGGTGAGAATCTTAAAGATTCTCCACTGAAGTCCAAATTAATAGATAATATTTTCGATGTGCTACTCGGATAGTAGAAGAGGATATTAACAGGGCATTTCCACCTGTTATTTTTTTTCATGTACAAGTTTATAATAGCAAAAGGTCGATAACTGTCCATACATCTCCCTTTAAATACGGATATTTGCAAAATGGACTTCTAAGCAACCACAGAATAAACCATATTCTATCATTGGTCTCCACCCCCGTATATTGTTTATTCCTCCAGACAAGCTTTCGTTCCTTATCCACAATAGCAGTGGAAGGAATGTTGATCCATATTTGTTTAAATCAGCGAGAAGGTCACTACAGGTGTTTTTGTGTTATAAATAATTCCAGAGGGACTCTTCAGTTTTCAATATTGAAACTACTTTCAGAGACGTCATTAATTTTGTCTCATACAGCATTCAATTTTAAATACCAACTACTGTAGAAAGAGATATCAATATACTACAGACAGGTTAACAATATTCCTTTTGAATACATAATCTGTACAGAGTCATTCATTCTCAGACAATTTCTTGATATAAAAGATATCAATCTAAAAAATCTTATCTTTCACACCCAAAAATCAAATCGATCAGTCTGTTTTTTAAGACCAGGACTAAGCTTCTTAGTGTCCTAGAGCAAGATATGAATTTTCGGGGGAACAGTTCAGGACAAACATATGTCATATTTTCAACAAGAGAAGTTTCTGTCTCTGGCAGAACATTCGTAATTTTTCGTTGGTGAAATCGGATTTATGAGTCTTTGGAACTCTTTAGCAGATTTCGATTTATAGGGAAGAATTCATATTCGTCCTCTTCAGTTTAATATGCACAAACACTGGGTTCCAACCTTTCAAGCATGGGAAGTTGCAATTCAAATTCTGCAATTTCTCTTTTTGCATCATTATAGGTTGTCCTTTCTCAACAATTCTAGTTTAGACTATACGTGTACCTTTATCCTGGGCTGAAAAGCATTTATAGAAGGACAGATAATTTCAGGAATGTGGACCCCTCGAACACAACAGAAGGATCAAATCGATATATTAGAGATGAAAGAAACCTGCTTGCTCATTTCAAACAGGACCTTCAGTACATGTCTGAATTTGGCTACATACAATACAACAGCGGTGGCATACCTCAAGGGACAGTCACTGTTATACCTCGGACCTTTAAAGATTCAAATTACCATGAGCCACAGACCATACAATTGAGAGGGGGGGGGACTTCAAACTACTTAGTGACTCTGTTGTTGTATGTGCGGACAATATGCCAGGAAATTAGAAAAAACGAGAAAAAGAGGAGGCTGATCCCTTTTCAGAATGAGTTAAAGCTGTGAGCTCTTTGATTGAAATTTAAATCAGCAAACTCAAAAAGTCAATGGGCACAAAAGTAATATTTGTACTCAATGATCTAGATGTAGCTGAAATCTTCTTAACAAATGTGGTGTTGTTCCTGCAGATAAGACCCCTACCAACATTGGTGTTATCTGCAAAAAAAACAAAAAAAACAAAAACAAACAAAGCAATAACAAAAAGCAAACAAAGCAAAACAAAAATAAATATATATAAAAAAATACAAACAAAAACTAAACTAAAACAAAAATAATAATTTAAAACAAAACATTCCAATGATAGCTTGTTTGGATAGCTCATAAGGTGATTCTATATACAGCAACTACGCTATCAAAAAAGAAATGACAAGTCAGTCTTGTCAACTTTTGATCTTTTCTTGAAAGATGAGGAATATAATGGATACACAAATCTCCATACAAACAATGTGTTTAACCAATCCTCTTTCTAATCCTTTAAGTTATATTCTTGTAGCTGTCAAAACGGGTCTCCAGGAGTATCCTGACACAAGCTTTTCTAGAAGTGGTGTTAATCAGTTGGGGATATTTAAAAAAAAAAAACGCAAGACAAGCTACACGAGCGTTTTCCCTACAAATTATTGTCGATTTATCGACATACATCCATGTTTTGGCAGTATTTTAAATGTATTTCATAATCAAATATATTCACCGTACCCTTGGATGCTACTACAACAGCGATAAATACATATAAAAAATATTTGACCCACGTTTTGCATTTTCCGGAACAATTTTTCTTAGACTTTGGTTAAAAAGAGGGTTTTTTATTGGAAAGTAATCAAAATGTAAGCAAATATTGACTGAGTAGAAAGGGCGAGAAAGAGAATCAAACACCGTGAAAGGTGCATGTGCGTAAAATCTGAGACACCATCGGTTATCTCAGATTTTACGATCTTGCACCTCTCCTGGTGTTAGATCCTATATATCTTGTTATTGTTAGAGATAAATCTTACTTTCTCAAAAGCTACTCAAAATCTAATAATAAATATAAATAGGACGAGATCGTTCAAATGTTAGTTTTCTTTTATCTGCAACTTATTTGTCCAGTTCGGTTGAATAGTGTTTCAGCATACGATCGGGACTTCAATCGGTACTTATGGTGCTCCTCTACGCGCTTATATAGTAGATTTTCTTCAATGGCTTCTCAAGAATAAAGACAGAAAATGAGCAGCGCAAACCTTTAATTCCAGCTTCCGCTACGTACATGATGTTCTATCACTGAACAATTGTCGATTTGGTGGTTATCTACATCTAATCTATGCAAATAAGCTTGAAGTAAAGGATACTATTGACACTCAAAATCTGCTTCTTATCTTGACCTTCACATTGGAATCGACAATGGTAAATTAAAAGCAAAACAAATGTGATGACTTTATTTTTCCAGTAGTAAACTTCCTATTAATCAGTATCAATAATCCAATATAACCAGCGTGTGGAGTTTACATTTTACAACTCTTACATTATTCTAGTACCTGTTCCCAGTATGCACAGCGATCTCCTGGACAGAGCTCAGCTGCTGACACAAATACTACTCAAGCAAGAATATGTTGTTTCTAGGTTGACGTCATCGATATAAAAAATATACGCTGGATAATCGTTACATAATATCTAGTTCTCAAATGACAGCGTATTACGGCGGCTGTTTTTTTTAAGAAACGGCAAATGTTCATCCTTCGCGAGCACCCAGGTTCACTCCTAGTTTCTTTTGGTGGGGTCTGTGTTGCTCGTCGTTTTATTTTTTTTTTATTTTGCCTTGTCTCAATCCATGATGTCTTCTTCCCGACTTCCCCAGACAGTAGACAGTGTCTCAATTCAAAGGACGAGTAGTACATTTGGCACTAGAAAAGATGCATCGAGACAGGAAGGATTTTATGGGAAAGCTACCTCAAATATCTCAAAATCTGTTAGGGAGTCAACGTGTATTGTCTCTGTTGCAAAATGGACAATCTTCACTGACTCGCGTTCAGGACAATATATTGATCAATTCGAAGTCTCTGCTGAACAATCGACAGTTTCTAGTAGTTCACCTTGGGGTTTAATATTTGTCCCCTTCAGCCACCAAACACTACAGATCTGCTATATCTAGATCCAAGTCTGTTTGAAGATGAAACGGTTTTGGAAACATGAGTATTTCCCTTTTGGGTGGCAACTTCAGAAAAACAATATAGAAAAGACTAATTCCTCGTTGGAATTTAGGTATTGTACTTTCGGTATCAAATTTGAACCAGCTGACGATGTTCATTCGTAATATTTATTTAGCATCTGACAGAGAATAATGATCAGGCTTTCTCCATTGCAGATTCGTTCAGTTTAGAAAAATCTTCTATTTCTTTTCTAACCAATCCTTTGGGTTTTTTTTGCAAAAGATCAAATAAGGAGCATAACCTTTTCTAATACCTGCTCTTCCACATGGAAAGCAAGTCAACTCCTTTATTTCCCATTAAAGTTTTTTAGTCATGCTATTTATTTTCTTCAAAAGGAATTTGGAAATCGGATTTGTAAACCGATTACGATATCTTAACATTTTTCTAGTGATTCCATTAAATCCGTTGATGTTAGTACTTTCATTTAATTAATAGTGCTTCTTTTAAAGAAGTTCTGTCAACAGATTTTGAATAAATCTGAGATACAAGTCTTTCCAAAGTCTTTACATGTAGATACATTATATTCCTTGTGACCTATTTCGAAAACCAGGATGACTGAAAAGTGATTAGACACAAGTATAAAAACCCAAATGGGAGAAAGACAGATGATAATAGTGGAACAATAGCCAATCTTTCGTCATTTGTACGCAATAGACAGAATACTTTTCACCATTTACAACAAGGAGTTGATGTCTCCCGAAAACGTTTTGATATTTTCACTGTCGTGTACCCGAGTAGGATCGGTCTTTTCAAGATGGCGACACAGCCAAAAGAAAAAAGATAGGCCTCTAATTTAAGCACTTTTCAAGCCATTTAATCGAAGGATCCAGCCTAAACGCATTGTTAACACAACTGTCTGATTACAGGGAACCCTCGATCTTCCCAATTTTGCATCTTGGCCAGACCCATTTTGTACATTTCGTTTGAAACCTTTCTCAATTTGTGGCACGATGATCAACCCCCCAAAAACACGTTTTTTTCTCTTTT
>MJUT01044436.1:135141-146340 GCA_002080005.1 Gigantidas platifrons | reverse complement strand
CCGTAACCTTTAACCAGGTCATGGTGGCGGCACATTTGTGACACAGATATCCCGTAACCTTTAACCAGGTCAGGTGGTGGCACATTTGTGACACAGATATCCCGTAACCTTTAACCAGGTCATGGTGGCGGCACATTTGTGACACAGATATCCCGTAACCTTTACCCAGGTCATGGTGGTGGCACATTTGTGACACAGATATCCCGTAACCTTTAACCAGGTCATGGTGGCGGGACATTTGTGACACAGATATGCCGTAACCTTTCACAAGGTCATGGTGGCGGCACATTTGTGACACAGATATCCCGTAACCTTTAACCAGGTCATGGTGGCGGCACATTTGTGACACAGATATGCCGCAACCTTTAACCAGGTCATGGTGGCGGCACATTTGTGACACAGATATCCCGTAACCTTTAACCAGGTCATGGTGGCGGCACATTTGTGACACAGATATGCCGTAACCTTTAACCAAGTCATGGTGGCGGCACATTTGTGACACAGATATGCCGTAACCTTTAACCAGGTCATGGTGGCGGCACATTTGTGACACAGATATGCCGTAAACTTTAACCAGGTCATGGTGGCGGCACATTTGTGACACAGATATGCCGCAGGTCATGGTGGCGGCACATTTGTGACACAGATATGCCGTAACCTTTAACCAGGTCATGGTGGCGGCACATTTGTGACACAGATATCCCGTAACCTTTAACCAGGTCATGGTGGCGGCACATTTGTGACACAGATATGCCGTAACCTTTAACCAGGTCATGGTGGCGGCAATAAAACGTTCCAAGTGATGACTTCAACTTATCCACTAGGAACCTTTGGTTCAGTAGCTTCCTTGTTACAATATACACGTGGTTACATCTTCTTCCATATTACGTCATCTGTATTTAACTGTGCCGTGTGGGTCGTGGCTAATTCGTACTGTTGGAGACGAATCGCACATTAAAATTCAGCGATAATAGCACGATGTTCAACCGGTACACGTTTAAAAAATTCCACTGCATATATTAGTAAGTATGATAAAGTAGGCAGAAAGAAATAACACAAAATCGACACTATCCATTTAATATTTGTATAATGCTTTATACACGTAACGGGTAAATGATGTCACCGTCGTTGTTGTGTAATGGTTACCTTGCTCACCTAGATTGTGGTAGTATCGATGCCCGGTCGAGTTAAATCAAAGATTATGGTATTGGTATATCTTGCTTCTCCACTAAGCACGCAGCATAACGAGTAAGAACAACGACTCACAATTAGGATTATGTGTCCGAGTGGAAAGATATTTCTATCTATGAACTGTTCTGTCAGTGAGGGAAAGATATTTCTATCTATGAACTGTTCTGTCAGTGAGCTACCACTATACAAATCCAACTCGGTGTGTTGTTCTAGACCTTAGAAGTTAGTTTCTTGTAGCTTGTTCCATGCACAATCATTTACATACAAGTCTTTACAAATGATATAATCATGCTGCTTCTGCCATTCTGTATATTTTCCCGGTAGATTTAAAAATAAGCAGGATGTGGTCCATGACAATACCATCGGGAAAGCACTCCAAGTCTTTTTCACTGTTTCTAGGCGGGGGATAAATCTGGAATCTTGCTTTGTTGTACCTCCAATGCTTTGTGTATAACTGAATTCTTTTCATCATCGGTTAGTACTTTGATTCAAGACAAAGACGAAGATGATTTCTCTGCAGTTAAACCTCTTTCGTAATATTGACCAAGCTCTATGGTCTTCTCGGTTTCTTATAATAAACACTCTCTGACATTTCCCCTTTCTAAAAGGCTGGACATTCAAGAGAAGAATTCATCCGTTTGTGGGACTCTCCAGGACTTCTGCGATTAGTATGCCCCAGCCTTCAGCCAAGGAGAAGTTCCCTGTTCTACCAGAGGAAGCTAAGACTGTAAATACTCAAAGGAGTAATAGAAGAACTTCACCAACAGTTGACTCCAGGTTTTTACTCACGTCTCTCCGTGGAACCAAAGAAAACAGGTTGTATGAGAACTGTAATAGTAGTATATATTTCTATTCTGAATACTTAAATTTCCTATTCCCTCCTGTTATGTAGACGACCAAACTGGACCACATCCCAATTTCTATGGCTTTGAGAACAATTATTATATTAATTAAGTCTGTCACTGACTGTTGTGCGTTCTCTAGATTACTAGTATGTGATTCCACTAAGACTTTACATTTGACTTCTGGAGTACTTTCTGCAAAAATATTGGGAACCAATTTCTGAAAATTGGGAAGCTTTAGTTATCATTTTCCAGTTTTACTTCATCACCTAGACGAATGGATACACAGGGTAAATGGTATTGAATGCATTGTCTTGTCACAGCTAATTCCCTGCTTGTACACCGACGCTTCCCATCTAGAAGTGAAATCTATTTTTATTGGTATATCTTGCTTCTCCACTAAGCACGCAACATAATGATTAAAAACAAAGACTCGCAATTGGGATATTAATGTGTCCGAGTGGAAAGATATTTCTATCTATGAACTGTTCTGTGAGTGAGCTACCACTATAAAAATCCAACTAGGTGTGTTGTTCTAGACCTTAGAAGTTAGTTTCTTGTAGCTTATTTCATGCACAATCATTTACATATAAGTCTTTACAAATGATATAATCATGCTACTTCTGCCATTCTGTATATTTTCCCGGTAGATTTAAAAGTAAGCAGGATGTGGTCCATGACTACCATCGGGAAAGCACTCCAAGTCTTTTTCACAGTTTCTAGGTGGAGGTCAGTGACTGTGGGATAAATCTGGAATCTCGCTTTGTTGTGCCTCCAATGTTTTGTGTATAACTGAATTATTTTCATCATCGGTTAGTACTTTGATTCAAGACAAAGAAGAAGATTATCTCTCTGCAGTTAAACCTCTTTCGTAATAATGACCAAGCTATATGGTCTTCTTGGTTTCTTATAATAAACACTCTCTGACATTTCCCCTTTCTAAAAGGCTGGACATTCAAGAGAAGAATTCATCCGTTTGTGGAACTCTCCAGGACTTCTGCGATTAGTATGCCTCAGCCTTCAGGCAAGGAGAAGTTCCCTGTTCTATCAGAGAACGTTAAGGTTGTAAATACTCAAAGGAGTAATAGAAGAACTTCACCAACAGTTGACTCCAGGTTTTTACTCACGTCTCTGCATGGAACCCAAGAAAACAGGTTGTATGAAAACTGTAATATATCTTTCTATTCTGAATACTTAAATTTCTTCTCCCCACCTGTTATGTGGACGACCAAACTGGACCACATCCCAATTTCTATGGCTTTGAGAACAATTATTATATTGATCAAGTCTGTCACTGACTGTTGTGCGTTGTGCATTCTCTATATTATTTGATTCCACTAAGACTTTACATTTGACTTCTGGAGTTCTTTCTGCAAATATATTGGGAACCAATTTCTGAAAATTGGGAAGCTTTAGTTATCATTTTTCCAGTTTTACTTAATCACCTAGACGAATGGATACACAGGGTAAATGGTATTGAATGCATTGTCTTGTCACAGCTAATTCCCCGTTTCACCTTGTACACCGACGCTTTCTATTTAGAAGTGAAATCTATTTTCTGGTTGATGGCCCATGTTTAACACCAAGAACACATACACTTACTGGCGATAGAGCTGTTTGTTAGCACTTCATTCTTTCAAAACGTTTGTCCTCGCAGCTTTAATGTTAGCAACAGATAATAGTTACATTAGCCGCCTACTGGTAAGATCAAGGTACCACTCAATTCTAATGATTTTTTTCTACTCTGCAAGGAACTTCTACTTCCTTGTCTTCAAGGTCAAATTCATCTGGTACTCAAAAATATTCCAGGGACATTCAATGTCCTAATGAATTGTTTGTCGCTGTGCCCTTCTCCTGTGAAAACAAGAGTGGGAATTACTACACGTAGTTTTCAACTCGATAATTCTTTAATGGGACAGTCCTCTTCTGCACCTCTTTACAACCAGTATGAATCTCAATCTCGAAACCTTTGTTTCTCCAGTACCAGAATTTCTTACTTGCGCAGTGGAAGCAGTGTCTTTGTCTTAGAAGGGAATGTTATCCGATTTTTTCCTTGCATTCAGGTTTCTTGTTTATGTTCTTCTGAAGATTATACAAAAAGATTGCAGGGTCATTCTTATTGCACCAGCTTGGCCAAAACAATGATGGTTTCCAGATCGTGTACAGGACCTTTCAAACTACATCTAAGAAGAGATATAATGTCTCAATTCATAGGAAAGGTTGTACTTGCCAATCCAGTTTTCATTTTCAAGCCTGGATATTCTCATGGAACGGACACATCTCAAGATATGTTAGAGAATCTACTGGGATTGTCAAATATTCAAAGTGGACAATCTTCTGTGATTGGGTGTCGTGGACGGGAAATTGATAATTTCTAAGTCTCTTTCCAGTAATTAGCTGAATTTTGACTACCTCAATATACAACTTTCAATTTTTTTATTTTTTCTTCCAGTTTTCGATTTATAAAAACGTGTAAAAATATAATACCCCTAACTATTAATATCGAGTAGAAAACTACAAGTGCATGTACATTGTATTTGAACATTAGCGGATATGTAGGATTCCACTTGATATGCTAGTGTGAGAATTAATGTTTAATTACAAGTCTTTGCTGGGTGATTTGATGAATAATATAAAAAAAAGTAGATATAAAATTTAGTGCGCACGACGCGTTTCTGGAATAACCTTCATCAGGTGTGCTCAAAGTCCAAATATTTGAGGGGCCCGGGTGGTCCAATGAGTTAGGTCGCTGGATCTAACAACTCATACAAGCCTATCACCAATACGGTCTAACAACTCATACAAGCCTATCACCAATACAGCGTGGGTTCGCGCCCGGCTTTGCAAATTACAAAAAGGGTGCACTCGACTCGCAGCCGTAAGTGATAAAGTTTACCAGTTGCTTTCCCATGGTCGGTGGTTCTCTCTGGGTACTCCGGCTTCCTCCACCACTAAAACTTGTCGCCTGATATAGCTGAAATAGTGTTGAAAGTGGCGTTAAAACACCAAAAATAAAAAAAATCAATCAAAATATTTGAAAGCCAAATAATTTTAAAATCTTTGAGAGCAAGAAAACCAAAGGGCCTAAACAGAATAGTCAGAATAAGCTAAGATCGTATATGACTGAGGGAGGAGAATTTTTGTTTTATGGCTATGCTCGAGATTAGCGCAGACCAGTCGAACGATTTCTTAACTTTTGTGTTCAACAGCATGACTGCCATCAAGGTGTGTACCGAAAAGTGTAATCGTTTTTTATGGAATTACGCAGCGTAGAATGATAAATATTGTTCTTTGTTGACCCTACGGTATAATGTTGTTAAATACAAGGACAAAATTTTAGCTACAGCCATTTTTATTTGCATGCATTAGAATATCTACTTGGCTTTACATTTCAGCATAACAATTTAAGACCACCCACTATTCGTATGTTCGCCTTTGAAGCAATATAACATTGATAACATACATTTGACATCCAAAGCAGCAGACTTTAATCCCTTGAGCACATCTATGTCGGATGCACGAAGCGTTTTTGGAATCACATTCAACAGGTACGCTCAAATTCAAAATATTGTAAATAAATTTACAACTTAACATCGAGAAAAAATAATCAATACAGTTGTCTCATTCAATAATGTTACTTTCTTTCGGAAGCTTTGGTTATAAATTCGGGAAAATACCAATATGAATGAATATATTAATAAGGGAAGATATGGGAAGACATAATAAAGAAGCTATGTTCAACTTTGAATAAAAATATAAAAGCCAATACCATCTCAGAATACTTTTCAACATTTTGTGTAATATCTTCCGTCAATTATTACTGACTATAGATATTTGTACCAACTAGAAAATACATTTTGGTCCAGTTGTGTATATGTCAATTTGTTTTTTTTTATATTGCAGAAATGAAATTGATGCCATTCGTGAACAGAACCTACGACGGCTACCATAGGAGTCTACAGGAGGCGCCTATTACAGATGTAATCGATGATGCCTATATGATCATTTTAAGTACTAGTGCCGCGGGAAGTTATTATCTTTTCTCGTGGATCTAGTACCTAATATTGTCTGGGTGAACTCGACATGGTATGGCTTATGAAAATTTACAATCTGGACAAATCTTCTATTTAATCTGTGTCACACATATATGATTTTTAGCGGACAATTTGTCAAATCTCAATGTTGAGGAAACCAAATATGACAGAAAGTTATGCTGTTTTTAATGCTTGAAATATTCAGTAAAGACAATTTCTATTTTCAAACGGATAGAAGAATATGCGGCTAGAAACAGATAATATATACATCAATCTAATTAAAATTAGATCTCTCACTTTGCTCTTGTTTATTTATATTTCGCACGTGGGAGCCCACGCGCGAAATATAAATAAACAAGAGCAAAGTGAGAGATCTATTTTTAATTAGATTGATATATACATGTACATCATTTGTAGGTTGGTTTACTTATATTTATCGCAACTTTCAACACTTTTTCAGCTACCAAATTACTGGGGGGGGGGGGGAATCCGGACAATTATATAACTAACAGAACTGACTGGTGAAATCTCAGGAACCCGTAAGGTGTCTGTAAACCTTAATACTTAAGGTGGTGTTAGGCTGGTGATCAGAAGCCATTAACCACTCGGTCGCACATGTCACTCGTCATTTTTATGATGAAAAGGGTCATTTAAAATTGATTGAAGAAAGAAATTTCAAGAAGGTGCCAAACAAAACATTTTTACCACAAGATAGGGTTTGGCAGAACAAAAGTTTTGACCGGATAGAGTTTGGCAGAATAAAAATTTCGGCAGGATAGAGTTTAGCAGATAAAAGGTTTCGGCAGGATAGAGCTTGGCAGAATAAAAGTTTCGGCGGGATAGGGTTTGGCAGAATAAAAGCTTATGGGCAGGATGGAGTTTGGCAGAATAAAAGGTTAGGCAGGATGGAGTTTGGCAGAATAAAAGGTTAGGCAGGATGATAGACAGACTAACTCAATTATTGTGTCTTTCAACTGCATTGTGACTATGTAAAGAAGGTATATTTTCACATACATTTTGTTCAAGTTTCTGAATGCTATGTGTTCTTTCGCAAAATAAAATACGTTTATCGAATGAAATCTCTCGTGGCATTTTGAGATGGGAAGTAACACATACCGAGAGGAGTGTCTCGCTGTGTGGTGCTAATGTCCATTTCTCAGGTCATCGCTTCATATTTCACAGTTACGGGGGTATGGAGACATAGCATATTTTCTAATGCTGTTGTTCTTATTTTATAGCTTTGATTGCTATTACAATCACTACTGAAGTACAGTACAGTAACTGGTTTTTAACTAGATTGACACGACGTGTGCTACTAGTGGAGCAGAAACTGGCCACCCTTCCGGAGTACCTGAGTTCACCCCCGGCTTTTAGTGGGGTTCGTGTTACTCAATCTTTAGCTTTATATGTATGCTTTGTAGATCGTTGTTTGTCCTTTTGTGCTTTTTCTTTTGGCTATTGTGGTGTCTGTTCTTCTTCGATATACGGATTATGATTACTCCTCATCTTTCATCGACTTTGTATTAAAAATTTTGTGCTGATTAACACACATCTGCAGGCTAAGAGTTGTTGTCTACTTCTTGTGGATTTATTCACTCTTACTTTATTTTAGCTATATCACAGAGAAAACAAGTTACTTTTCTATTTCTATAGATTATTACATGGCATTTTCCATATCAGCCCGGGTATCAGTATGAGACTGTCATATCGGACCCGAGGACCGATATGATTCGAGGGCTGATACCAGGGCCGATATGGAAAATGCCATGTTATAATCTATTTATCATATATTTTCAACTAAAAAGATTTAGCCTGTAGAAAATAAAAAAATACCATTTACAACAAAAATGTAATTCAACAACTCAAAAACAACGTTTTATAACTTGTGGAATTTACTTTACAATTATGGATTTTTAGTATGGATTTTTGCCAATAGATGCATTACTCATCATAGAAAATAAAAAAATATAGTATAACTAATCGTAGATTTTGAATATCAAAATAAGACCACGAGTGACCGAAGTACGCATAAGGATTAAACGAGTGGGCGGAACTTGTTCCGTCCACGAGTTTAATCGTTAATGCGTATTCGGTCACGAGTGGTCTTATTTTGATATTCAAAATGTATGATTTAGTTATACTGTTTATTATTTAGACTTTCAAAATTTCTTATAGATATTTTTTTNATTTGTATATTTGATTGCACGCGTGTGAATCTAAGAGCAATGATACTACAGGGTTCAACTGGAAGGATCTGCCATCTTGAAAATGTGAAATCCTATCTTTCATATTTACAACAATGTACAAAAATAATTATGCATTAGCATAAGCAATGAGCAGAAAATAGTATAGGATTAAACACTGTTTTTTAGGAAATTATCTATGTATAAATCCCGGCAACTCACCCACAAACTGAATAAAGTCCGAAGGACTTTATGTAAAGTTTGTGAGTGAGCTGCCGGAGTTTATACATACATAATTTCCTAAAAACACAGTGTTTAATCCTTGTAATTCTTATTCTTGGACATCGTGTTTCTTTTCTACGCTAAATACTATTAAAGAAATACCCAAGGAGAGTCTCGAACAATGGACATACAATACACATGATTGTAAACTGAAAAAAAATCCGCGAAATGTTATTGACGACTTTGGAACATAACCAACATGACGTCATTGGCGTCATATGAAGACTTCCAGTTTGAAACGTAAAGATTAGACGTTATTTGGCTTCGTGTACGCTTCAAGTTTGATACAATTTAACTAAAATATGTGTTCAAGTTAAGCTTTTTAAATATTTTTGTGTATTGTTGTAAATATGACATGTAGAATTTCACATTTTCAAGATGGCAGATCCTTGTTAGTATCATTGCTCGTAGATTTATACGCGTGGAATGACCGGGGAAAAAAGTAGTCTGGTAAACGGAAATATCGTTTTATAAATTCCGTTTGAATGACGTAGAATAAGTGACGATATCCAATCGGATTACGAGTTATTGATACATTCTAGTAAGAATAGAATTATTGTCCAATATATATAATTTATCGGAGAAAACGACGACACAACGATACCAAAATAAATAACCATTGATTGATTGATTGATTGTTGTTTAACGCCAACCTTACAGTAATATTTAAACTATATCGTGGCAAAATACATAACGACGAGAGCACTAAAAGAGATGACAGCATCGAACCATTGTATTGGTGCAAGTTGTTTAAAAAAGAACATGTTAAAATTAATTAAATTTATTAACTTACTTACATTGGCAATGTTTGGTCGCGGCTGTATTTTCTCGAAAACATTTTCAAAACAAGTTCAAATTTTAAAAGCACATAAAATTATTAGAAATTGGCACACATGAAAAGTTAGCACACAAAAAATGTTCATTATTGGCACACAAGAAATGTTCATTATTAGCACACAAGAAATGTTCATTATTGGCACACAAGAAATATTCCATTCATTAGGCACACAAGAAATATTAAATTCATAAGGCACACAAGATATATTAAATTCGTAAAGCACACAAGCATATATATAAAGTTCCATATTCCATATTAAGGAAAGTTATATTTGTTGGCACATTAAATTTCCATTAATCTGCGTTGTACTTGACCCTTCGATCAGTAGTCAAGACAAATAAGTTCAAACTGACATACTGTGCCGCGCTTTTGCCTTCAAACTATGTGCTTCTGTTCTTGTGTGTCATATTCATCTGTCCAGCCGCGCCGGGAACTCGGTCTCTTTATTAGTACAGTCAATCTTCAAACACTTCCACTTGATTCCTGAAATTACAAAATACCCAACAGCAGAACTTGTGTTAAATAAGCAAGAAAATTGGGTGGGAAACAAAGGGTGGGTTTTTCCAAGTTTGCGACTTTTTGTGAAAGAAATAAATGGATGCGTATCTGTCTGATGTCAGGAAAAAAGAGACCGGAAATTCTTAAACGTGCCCTTTATATATTCACAAAGGGAGATAACTCAGTTCAATTCGTCGTAAACGTAAAAAGAGAGACAACTCGAGGACATTTATATGTCGTTTCACGATAAATCCATCTATTCGAAAAGACGAATAGATGAGAATATTATATTTATTATATAGATATGTGTGAATTATGGGGATTTATCCGTGAAATAAATTCCGGTATTTCACATGTGAAATATCAGTTTTTTCCCGCCGGACCTACTTTTGCAAAACTATAAGTGTGGTGGTTACGTCCCTTGTTGTACAATGGTGAATACACATACGATTGTAAGCTGAAAAAAATCCGCGAAATGTTATTGATGACTTTGGCACATAACCAAGATGACGTCATTGACGTCATATGAAGACTTCCAGTTTGAAACGTAAAGATTAGACGCTATTTGGCTTCGTATACGCTTCAATTGTGATTTAATTTAACTAAAATAAGCTTTCAAGGTAAACATTTTAATTATTTTGGTACATTGTTGTAAATATAAAAAATAGGATTTCACATTTTCAAGATGGCAGATCCTTCCAGCTGAACCCTGTAGTATCATTGGAAGCATACTAGGTCCCTTGCTTTTTCTTTTGTATATAAATGATTTACCCCTTTATGTAGACCATAGTATGTCAGATTTGTATGCGGATGATACCACTATACACTTCTCATCTAATTCCATATCTGACATTAACATTATGTTGAATGAAGATATGGAAAAGGTACAGGAATGGTGCACTAGTAATGATATGGTTATAAATACTATGAAATCAAAATCAATGATAATGGGTTCATCTAGAAAGATACAATATCCTGAGTCTGATTTTAATATTTTTTATGACGATGTTTTATTGAACGATGTAAAATATGAAAAATTACTTGGAATTACTATTGATAATTGCTTGTCATGGTGTCAGCAAATTAATAATATTGTTTCAAAGATTTCATCAAGGCTTGGATTGATGTGTCGTTTGAGAACATACTTACCTACTGAAGGCTTAATCATGTACTTTAATGGATATATTCTACCACTGTTTGATTATTGTTGTACTGTATGGGGAGAAACCACAAATTTGAATCTTGAAAAACTATGTAAACTACAAAAGCGTGCAGCAAGAATTATTCTTAATGCAAAATATGATATACCATCTCTTCAATTATTTAAAAAA
>MJUT01044436.1:70718-87207 GCA_002080005.1 Gigantidas platifrons | reverse complement strand
CATTGATATGAACAGCATATTTATGATTCTGTATGTCACATGACCAACGTGACCAAGGTCACATACCTCAGAAATTTGAAGTGATTTTTGTAGGTTTTAGAATGATGAAGAATATTATTTTTAATAGGACTAAAAGTTTCGTAGGGAGGAACACTAGTGACCATGCCTGTCAAATATTTTGCACCAAAAGTAACTATGAAACTGTGTATCATTGATTTTTCCTCCTCGAGATGACCGTGGCCAAAATAATGAAGAAACTGAATGTTTGCTCCGCCCACAGCTATTTATACCCACGCTCCCCCGCTTTAAGTAAATTTACAGAAGAAAGATGTTGATAGAACAGATTGAGATACACATATGTTGTCAGTAGGCCTTTTTTACTTTTAAAATAGTTCAAAATCATTTCGGGTTGTGACACCCATTTACCGGATGTTGTCGTATTCGTCAAGGTTCTTGTGCATGTTAAACTATTTTCCTCCAATTACGGAGCACCGCTGAAATTGCTAATAAAAACGCCTGAGAGGCTCCGATGTTTGAACTGGGTTTCGGTCACGATTGAGATACGGTATCAGTATTGTTTGCTAATAAATGAAAGGGAACATGTTTTTTTTTTTGTCAATTCTCGATCTTTCTGCTTCATTCAATCTACTGAAAATAACATACACGCAATATTTTGCTTCCATTACATATTTTTTAGAGGCAAATTCGGAAAAATACTCGCAAAATGCGTCTTAGCGTCCGTTAATTTCAGACCCTGGCAATATCTGTATCTAACTTCATATTGTGCAATCTAATTATAACATATTTGCGTAACTTATTCTTAAAGAAAATAAACGTAAATTGCTTTCCCAATGGACATATATGTCCCTCGCGCAGATTAAAAGAATTTTAAATCTTAATGTTTATTAGTCCCCTACCGGCGAAAGCCAAAGGGGTAACATTTTAGGTTCCGTCCGTCACATTAAAATTTTAAGTTGTCCGGACTTTTTTTTTACGTCCTTTGAGATATTGACTTGATATTTGATATGTGGCTATATCTATATGAGTTACAGTTTAAGTTTGAATTTCGTTCTGGTCGAATGATTTTTGGCTGAGTTATATCCAATGAACTTGTAATTTAAAATCTAGTCACTGCAAGGTGATACTTCTAATATTTTAGGTCCTCTGATTTTTGTGGCTGGTAGGGGACAATGTATTGCTATGTGCAATACTCTCAGAATTCTTGTTATGAAAAAGATAATTTGTGTTATTTGCTAAAATTGTTAAACAATATTTAAATATTGAAAACAGTAGTTTTTTTAATCTGTCTAAAAAAATTATAATTAGGATATAAAACAGTTATTTAATGGGAGTGCAGGCCATAAATCAAACAATTTTTCCCTCGGTATTGGAAAAGACCAAAGTGTTTTATTTCCCTCGGTCGTTACTTTGGTCTTTCCCAATACCTCGGGAAAAATATTTTGATCTCTTGCCTGCACTCCCATTTAATAACTGTATATTGTTTGTTAACCCTTTACCAGTAAAACTAGTATCTGCTTACTATTTTACTTCTTCTTTTTTTTGACAGGATTCAGTATTAGTTTCTGGAGTAGCATTTAAGAAAACTTTTAGTTACGCTGGATTTGAAATGCAGCCTAAAAATTATACCAATCCAAAAATGGCACTTCTCAACATAGAATTAGAACTGAAAGCAGAGAGAGACAATGCTGAAGTTAGAGTTGATTCTGTAGAGGTTTGTTATATAAAATATATATACATTGTATCCCCATTTATATGATTGTCTCAGTGAAAGAAACTACCGCTCGCCAACTCGCCAAAAGCGAGAAGAGAACAAATTCGGCGAGTACGTTTGTGTAAGAACTCGACAATCTGGTGACCGAACATCGTGAGGCAAGTTCTGATTATTTTGCACTCGCCCCTGTCGACCAGCCTGACGAAGTAGTTGCTCAGTCAATGATACCATAAAATTTTTGATTCAACAATAAAAGATGTGAAGAAATCCTTCAAAATCATTGATAGGAGTAGTGGTGCAATGTTTCACGTCTGCCACATTGATTTCTTTTATTGATAGGAAACGCTAAAAGATGGTGTCCTTTTCCGAACCAGGATCAAATAAAATTAATATATACCTCCCAAAGTTCAATGCAAGCGATTCATATTATCTTAAATACTGATTCGGTAGAGTAAAACTTGATGGTAGGAAATAAAATTGGGTTTGGGTGGGCATGGTAAAAAGGTAAATGTTTTAAAAATCGTAATTTTCGAGTCAGGGTCGGATTTTGCAGCAATTAATTGCGATGTTCTAAACAGTTATTTCGGAGACATGATTGAAATATGTACTGCAATCGAGTTCATGAGTTATGATATTAATTGAAAAAGTAGCTGATTTGTATGCAGAATGAATAAAGATGTTATAAATCTTTGTTATTATATCTCATGTAAAATATTTGCATTAGATCATTGGCGAGTAGAAATATCTACCCAATGGCCAAACTTGGCAAGTGCATTTCTAATTTGGCGAGTACAATTTTGAAGCAACTAGCCAAAATGGCAAGTGATTGAAAAAAATGGTTTCCTACACTGTTGTCTGTCATCCTCAGACAACCAATGCATGCAGAGAATTTGTAATATTCATTCCAGGACTGGGTTCCTCAATATTTAAGTGTGAATTAAAACTTAATTGAGAATTAAATTTAATTTAGGTTTGTGCAACCCAGTCCAGTCCTTTAAATATTGTTAGATTAAAATTGTATTTTGGCATCCCACTTTAACATGATTTAGCCTTATATCTAGATGATGGTAAAGCCAGAGATAAATGAACAGATACTCAAGTTCTTAATGACAGGAGATTATAATAACAAATTGTGTCAGATTTTAATGGAGCATACTATTTTTATCAGATTGTAAAATAAAGTTCTAATCATTTACAAAATATATTTCAAACAAGAAAAATAAATAGTTTTATTGTTATATGACATAGATACCTGTGAAATACCCAGATTTTCAGCTGAAATAAAAACCTGTCTTTTACCCACACCCAGTTAATTAAAACATTCGTTTCACTGTGCACCGTCTCGGCAACAACGATGTCGTATTAGAAAATATTATTGAACAACGAAAAGCAAGTTTCTTTTTGAATAATTTGGATAGCATTTTGAGTATAAAAAAATTTAGACGAAACTATTTGATTTTACAGGAATATCAGTCAATAGTAGATGCTGAGTGGAAGATTCTTTATGAAAAACTAGACATATTACACAAGAGTGGAGCCAAAGTAGTCTTGTCCAAATTACCTATTGGTGATGTAGCCACACAGTATTTTGCAGACAGGTAATAAGGCTATCATTTAAGAAATATCTTTGTTTGAAAATATAATTTGTCAGCTGTTAACTATTGAAAATTAGTTTGTTTTCTTCAAAACGTTTCCGTGCAGTAGATCGTGGGTTCGAGCACCGATCGGGTCAAAGCAAACACTATAAAATTAGTATTTGTTGCTTCTCTGCTCTGCACACAGCATTAAGGAGAAAGAGCAAGAACTGGCTGGCTCGGAATCAGGATAATGTGTCGATACAGACTGTCGTTTCAGTGAGCTAACACCATGAAAATCCAACTAAGCTGGTTGATCTACTACAAAGCAGACTTCATCATCATCATCTTATTAAAATTAACTTGTTCTTTCCATGATATAGCTGAGTTGGCGTTAAGTAACAAGCACTCACTCACTCAAAACTTTTCCCCTTGCGTGGTGTAGACTTAGAAAATCATCCGAATCTCATATTGACTATAATTCAGACGTTGTTGGACCTGCTATTATATACAGTGTCTATACAAATGGTCTTAATGGTCAACTGGACAAGATTTATGATTCATATTAATGATTGTCAGTGTTCACCTACAAACTGCCCACCAGCCAAATTTTTCCACGGGTTCAAGTAATTACATAGACAAGAAGTTGTATGAATTTTATAATCTAATTAAAAAAAAGTTTTAAGATTGTCTTTATATTGTCTCCAATTTATATCCATGTACAGTGGAACCTGTCTAATCCAACACACCAAGGGACCAGGGAAATGTGTTGGATTGTACAGGATAACGGAATATTCAGGTTATATTTTAGTTAACAGAAATAATTTGGGACCATAAATTTTTGTCGGAAAGCTCAGGTGTTGGATTGCACAAGTTCCACTGTATTTCTATTTTATATAGGCCAGTTCTAGAAATACTCTGTAACTATGGAAGGTTTCTTGTTTAGGTGACCGAGTCATTAACTTTTTGGTTTTTATTGCATTGAATACTGTCTTTAAAACAATGTACATGTATGTCAAATTAATAAGAGCACAGAGTTAGTCATAATTTGAGGGTTATGATGTTTAATGCCACTTTCAACAAAAGGTCAGTTATATCGTGGCAGTCCCTAACCCTCGTAAAATGTTAGTATCCATAACTCATTTTGTTATGCTTTAAGGTATCATGTTTCTGGTGCACCACAGTGCAAGAGTTGAGTATTTGACTCTCAGACAATTTATCATTTATAGGGATATGTTCTGTGCTGGACGTGTAGCTGAAGAAGATCTAAAGAGAACAATGAAAGCTTGTGGTGGATCAATACAAACTACAGTTCAAAACTTGTCTGCTGATGCCTTGGGCACATGTGCTAGTTTTGAAGAAACACAGATAGGAGGTGAAAGGTATTGTCAATAATTATCTACGTGAGGATTTTATGCCGCAGTCATCGAGTACTTCTTTGTCGATTGTTTGGAAAATATAAATTTATTACTGCTAAGTAAATAAAAATATTCAATTTGACCAAAACCTCATTGACTATTAAATTGGTAATTTACTACTTTTCCACTAAGCATGCAGTATATAGGAATAAGAGCAAAGACTGGTTGGCTCAGAATCAGTATAATATGTTAGAGTAGAGCGACATGTCTACCATGTTTCATTGAGAGTGCACTATAAAAACTCAATTAAGCGAGTTGGTTTAGTACATACTGGAAAAACAATTCTCAAAATATTTTTTCTTTGAAACAACAGTTGTTTAAAAGGAACATATTGCATTGAAACTTTTTATACCCCCACTCATAGAGAGTGGGCTATATTGCAATCACCTTGTCCGTTTGTCCGTCCGTTCACACTTTCGTAACAGATATCTCAGCTTCTACTGGAAGAAATGATTTTATATTTGATATATGGCTTTAGCATGGTGACTTGTACCGTGTCTCCCCTTTCCAGGTTTACCGCACATCTACTTCCTGTTTACCGTGCGACTTACAAATGAACGAGTGGGGGTATTCTTAGCACGACGTAGCGTGCAACATCTTGTTTTAATAATAAAATATTGAAATCTCACAAAAATCTGGTTCACTCGTTTTCTGACAGCTTTCCTCAATTGTTATTTTATAACATTGCAACTTTTTTATCAGGTATAATTTGTTTACGGGTTGCCCTCAGGCTAAAACATGTACCATAATACTCCGTGGAGGAGCTGAACAGTTTATAGAAGAAACAGAAAGATCTTTACATGATGCCATTATGATTGTAAGGAGAACCATGAAAAATGATGCTGTTGTAGCAGGTAATTATGTTTTTAGCTCACCTGACCCGAAGGGTCATGTGAGCTATTGCTATCACTGGGCGTCCGTCGTCCGTCTGTCGTTAGCTCATTGCATTTTAATCAACTCCTCTAAAACCACTGAGCCAATTCGAACCAAACTTTGGTGGAATGGTCCTTGGGTGGTCCCCTTTCAGAATTGTGTCTGACAATCCCCCCCCGTGCCTACCAAGATGGCTGCCGTTACTAAAAATAGAAAATTCAGCAAAAAATCACTTAAAAATTATCTCCTCTAAAACTGTTGGGCCCAAACTATGGTGGAATGGTTTTTAGGTGATCCCCTTTCAGAATTCTGTCCGACGACCTCGGTCGCCAACCAAGATGGCTGCCGTTACTAAAAATAGAAAATTCGGCAAAAAATCACTTAAAAATTATCTTCTCTGAAACTGCTGGGCCAATTGGGCCGAAACTATGGTGGAATGGTCTTCAGATGGTCCTCTTTCAGAAATGTGTCCAACGACCCCGGCCACCATTACTAAAAATAGAAAATTTGGCAAAAAATCACTTAAAAATTGTCTCCTCTGAAACTACGGGGCCAATTGGGGCCAAACTATGGTGGAATGGTCTTTAGGTGGTCATCTTTCAGAATTGTGTCCGACGACCCCGGCCGCCAACCAATATGGCCACCGTTACTAAAAATAGAAAAATTCAGCAAAAAATCACTTAAAAATTATCTCCTCTGAAACTGCTGGGCCAATTGGACCTAAACTATGGTGGAATGGTCTTTAGGTGATCCCCTTTCAGAATTCTGTCCAGCCAAGATGTCTGCCATTACTAAAAATAGAAAATTTGGCAAAAAATCACTTAAAAATTATCTCCTCTGAAACCGCTGGGTCAAATGGGCCCAAACTATGGTGAAATGGTCTTTAGATGGTCTACCTTCAGAATTATATCCGACAACCCCACCCGCCAAAGACGATGGCGGCCATTGCTAAAAATAGAATATTCGCCAAAATTCACTTAAAAATTATCTCCTCTGAAACTGCTGGGCCAACTTTGAGCCAGGTGAGCGATTACAGGCTCCTAGGAGCCTCTAGTTGTGCTCTCTTAGCATAAAGCCTATTCTTGTGTTTGTCTAAGCATGCCATATAAACCTTTGAAAACATGTGGCATCGATCATTAGCTTTTAATCTTCTCGTCTGAAGGCAAAATGAATTGTTGCTTTGTATAAATGATGTATGGGATATGACCACCATGGGCAGCTCTTGTTTGTGATTGGCAAACATTTTTTTTTACTTTGGTAGTAAGCACCTATGGAAGGTTCTGAATAGTTTCCTCGCAACAAAATGACAGGCTCAGCCCACTTAGCCTCTAGTTTCTCACAAAATTGGAGGTAAAACGACTTCCAATAAATTATTGTATGCCATATAAAAATTCATCTGATAGCTACTTCACCAGTAAGAATCATGGGTTATCACAAGTAATTACATTTATTTCAGGTGGAGGTGCAATTGAAATGGAGTTGAGTAAACACTTGAGAAACTTGTCCAGAACTATTGCTGGTAAGGAACAGCTGTTGATGGGAGCTATGGCTAAAGCTTTAGAAGTCATTCCAAGACAACTGTGTGAAAATGCAGGCTTTGATGCCACAAATATACTGAACAAATTACGACAGAGACATGCACAAGGTAAGTTCATCTGTTTTCCAGGATCAAAACATGAAATCATACCATAACAAAACAAATACCATGTGTTTATACAGTAAAACCTGTCGAGGGATACGACTCATCTATCAAGAACAATACGTGTAATATAAAGAATGAAGATTTACATTATTTTAAAGATGTCTTGCAAAGAAATTGGGTCTCTCCTATGAGAGATCTTGCGAGACAGTTTTCAGTGTACTGTACTATTGTTGATAGTGGGTTTAGTTTAATCCAAAGACAATGAAATTGATACTTGCTGCTTTTCTGCCAAGAATACAGCATTAAGAAGTAAGAACAAAGACTGATTGGATCTGAATCAGTATAATGTGTCAAGCAGCATATCTGCCTGTGGACTTGCAGCATGTTGGTCAAGTACAAAGAGGACATCATCATATCATTGAATGTAACTTATTCTTGTCATGATCTAACTGAAAAATTGCTCACTTCCTTAAACAACACTCGCTCACTTATCAAGGCCCCCACAAAGGGGATGCACTTTAATGTTAACTCATATAACATTCTCATTTTACATGCTCGATTGTTGCCATAAATGTACATAGTTCTGAAAGAGTTGTGATTATTTAAAATATTATGGTAGCAAAATAAGTTATACATGTATTAATATTTACTTTTGCAGGTGGTACATGGTATGGCGTTGATGTACTTAATGAAGACATTGCTGACAATTTTGAGAACTGCATTTGGGAACCAGCTATTGTTAAAATAAATGCAATAACAGCAGCCTCAGAGGCAAGCTGTTTGATACTATCTGTAGATGAAACTGTTAAAAATCCTAAATCTCAACAAGATGGCCCTCCAGGAGGTGGAATGGGTAGAGGTAGAGGAAGACCGATGTGATTATGAATCATCTTTAATTTATTTGAATGTTTATGTGTCTCGAGACATTTTGTCAGAACAAATGTGATTCTCATAAGCCATTTCCTGCGTGTCAGTCTGCATCTGTGCTTTATTGTATAAAATGTATACTGATATTAATAACAAAATTTTAATAACACTTGGTGCTTATTATTTTATTGTCCCTCCCTCTGAAATAAATAGTTCCTGGTTGATGTTTATCATTCTTGTCTGTTATGATTACCGACAGTTACAAAATACAGCTCAAGTTCAATTTAGTCTGTGATATCCTTCAATCTTATTGAGTTATGCCCCTTTGAAAATGTCAAAAATATTGGGGGTTATGGTGTATTTACGCCACTTTCAGCAATATTTCAGTTATACTGTGGTGGCCAGTTTAATAATGGTGGAGAAAACCACCGACCTGCCGCAAGTCACTGACAAACTTTATCACATATTGTTGTATTGGATACACCTAAACATAAGTGGTGATAATAGGTAACGGCACCAGTGTTGTAATGGTTGGCGTGCTCGCCCTGAATGTGGTTGATCGTTGGTTTGAGTCCCGATCGAGTCGTACCAAAGACTATAAAATTGGTATTTGTTGCTTCTACGTTAAGCACACACCATTAAGGAGAAAGAGCAAAGACTAGTTGGCTCAGAATCTGGATGTGTTCGAGTTGGGTGACATGTCTATTCGCAGACTTGTTTCAGTGGGCTAGCACTATTAAAAATCCGGCTAATAGTGTTTGTCTAGTACAAGGCGGACCTCGTCATCATTTCATTGAAAATTAACTTGTTCTTGCCATGATACAGCTAAAAATTGCTGAGTTGGCATTAATCAACAATCGCTCACTCACTCCAATTAAATAGTAGTGATGATCCCTGTAAAACCTTAATATAGAAGATACATGTACTGAAGTTTGTGTAGACAACTAGTCATTTACCTTTCGACACATCTAGGCTATTAAAGAAAGTTTGTGTAGACAACTAGTCATTTACCTTTCGACACATCTAGGCTATTAAAGAAAGTTTTACAGTGGTAGTCAACAATTCCACAAAGAAAACAATTTTTACCTCGAACCATTGAACACTTAAAAGACCACCACATATGGCATTGGAAATCAGGTTTTAGCTTGGGACAGGCACAAAAATGTGTTTGGGTTAAACCGTCAATGGGATCTTAATCCTCCCTTCTTGATAATTGGATAGCAAACAAACAATAAAAAATCTGCACATATTTGCTTCCTTTTGAAAAGACCAAGCGATCATAAAAATGAATGACAACATAAATATGGACAGTTTGATAATTGGGTCAGTGAATGACAACAATCACTTACTCAGACCATTTTTGAAGGTGTTATCACTCTTTTTGACTTGGAATATTTCATCAAAAAGTTTGAAGATGCAACTTAACCTACATTTAAACTTTGCATGTTTGCTTTTTACACACAATAGGAAGAATTGACATTTGGTTTTTTTTTTGTGTTAAAATATCCCTGAATAGATTTATTTTGGAAAAACTTTGTACCATATGTTATGTGTGTTTCGTGCAAATTGTGTATTTAGCTTTTGCTAGTATCTTGCAGATCAGAATTTTATAATAATATCTGTAACATATAACATTAATAGACAAGAAGTGCTATTAAAAAATATGGTAATTTAATGGTAAAAGATCATATTTGTATCTCATATAAGATACCAGTATTTCACATAAAATTTTAACAATTTTCAACAGAGTATAAATTCTCAGCACACCAGCATGTTGTGTTTTCTTATTACAGTCTGTGAAATTAGTCGGTAGTCCGATGCCCGAGGCGTGTAAAAATTCAGACGGGCGTATGAAAATCCCTTACTAATAAGCCCGCCGATCCTGTGAAAAAAAATAAGTTCCACATTTTCAAAAATGTCCCAGTCACGATTTTTAGGGTGATATCGGTTGGTTGTCTTGCGTAATTCAGATTATTCAAGACGTTCTAAAAGTAGAAATATGTACAGTACGAACAGCGTTACAGTTATCCCATGCCTTGTGCATGATGTCTTAAGTAGGTTAACTTTTTTATTTCTTAAACTTTAAATAATTGTTTCACGCAGACTACGACAGGTATCCCGTGTCTTGTGCATGATGTCTTAGTAGGTTAACTTTTTTATTTCTTAAACTTTAAATAATTGTTTCACGCAGACTATGACAGGTATCCCGTGCCATGTGCAGGATGTCTTAGTAGATTAACTTATTTTATTTCTTAAACTTTAAATAATTGTTTCACGCAGACTACGACAGGTATCCTGTGCCTTGTGCAGGATGTCTTAGTAGGTTAACTTTTTTATTTCTTAAACTTTAAACAATTGTTTCACGCGGACTATGAAAATGGGGGCCTGCAAAATTTAGGGTGGGCCTGTAGATTTGTTACAGTGCAGGCCCTGAAAAGTTAAGCGTGAAGACTTATTACAAAAATACAGTACTTCCCCTCTTGTAAGGCCATCCCTTCTGCAATGGAAAAGTTGGCCAACACCAAAAGACATTGTTTAAAATATGAGAACATGAATAAAAAGCTTTTTCTCTGAAACTACAAATTGGTTGAATTGGAACTGCATGAATAATCAGGTGATCGATACGTTTATTTCGATTCTCTTCAGCTTCTTTCTTAGTTATTTATAATACATTAAAGTTTATCACATATAAGAACAAGTAATTGCTCTTTCCATATTTCAATAAACTTCTGTAATCGCTCATAATTTTGAAGTGATGGTATACTCTAGGTGTTACAGTTGCTTGGGTTTCAAAATCTGTCACAAAAACATGTCTTCAAAGTAATCTTCAAACTCTTCTTCCCTGCAATACAAAATGTAATACAACTTGAAAGTCATGTTTTGATTGAAAATATGTATTTGTTTAGCTCTATCTAAAAATGTACATGTCCTAATTAATACAAGTGGTTTTCCATATTATTTACGACCAGATTGGATTTTATGATTTCTATTTTTTATTTTATACATTTCCCACAGACAGAGACAGATAGTTTATTAACCTACCATACTTCATGAAGATTATTCCAGATTTTTTTCTACAACTCCAAACCATAAGAAGGGGCAGTCGTGGCCGTGATCTTGTGGTAGTTGAATTTACAACTAGTTCTACCTATGCAACCAGTGACTATCACCACTAATGTGAGTTTGAATCCTGCTCATTGCGAGATGTACTCGATACAACATTATGTGATAAGGTTTGTCAGTGACTTGCTCCAGTTTCTTCCACCAATAAGACTGACAGCCATGATATAACGGAAATGTTGTTGAAAGTGCCATTAAACACCATAACCCTAACCCATATCAAGGATCAATATTGGGTATACAGTCAAACCTGCCGTAACGTTCACCTTTATATAATGGTCACCTGCTCATAACGGTCACTTTCGTGCTCTCCCGGTGCATTTTACTATATATTTTAATTCGATATAGCGGTCACCCGTTCAATGTGGTCAGCGGTCACCATTTATAAGTAATTTTCAGCATAAAACCCTATGTATAACGGTAAAATTTATTATAAAAATAATACCGGAAGTGATTTCGGAAGATTGGTATTTTTCTCAAATGTACCAAAAATCCCGAGGTGTTACAAAATATATTGACTAATTTAATTAATCAAATAAACAAACACCATGCATTTTGTGAATCGTAAATGACATAAAGGACAGTTTATCCCCGGGTGTTATTGGGGATTTTTATTCATTACGAGAATAGAAATTCACTCACCAAAAATATTTTGTATCTATTGCATCATGTCAAAATCATCAACATCCATAAATAGGAAAGCTTTGAAATTTGACAACAAAGTGAAAGTGATAAATCATTGTGATATTGGGAAAAGTTGTCTGGCTGTGGGCGAGGAGATGGGTGTTGGCCATACCCAGATAATGAACATTCTTTAAAGAAAATGTGAGATTCTTTACGATTTTGAAAACAATGTTTCCAGTTCAACATCGTGTTACATTGTACTGGAAATTGTACTTTTGTTTATTAAATATCTTTATTTATTTATTTGTATGTTTTATTAAAATCATATCATACTGAGATCATTTCATCAACAATAAATGTAAACCAGAGTAAAATTACGACAGGAACAAAATAACAAGTAAAACATTATTAAAAACATAAAATGTAATGAAAAATGTTTATTTACAACTAACGTGCAATATTTTGTCAAAAAATCAAAACCCTTCACATAAAGATCACCTGTATATAGTGGTCATTTTGTCAATCTCCCCCAGGTGACCACTATAGACAGGTTTGACTACTAACAAGATCCAAATGCTGCACAAAGCAATTTTATAGTACATTTGATTATGACTGGTAAAGATGTGTTGTGGAATATTAAAACATTGTTAAAGACAAATATCTGGATAAAACGAATAGATAGACATACAAGGATAAAATATGTCCCTAAAAATTCTAATGGCTACTCTCAAGAAAGTTTAACATCAGGCAAATATACCAGTTAACTGAAAACCAGACAGACATTCACAATAACTTACCTTGACTTTTCATCAGGTAGTTTTGCTGGACCACTCCATATAGATTTCTCCTCTATTGAATCACTTTTAGTGTCTGTTGATGATTCTGTGGATTTCTTTACTGTGTTGTCTAATGTGTCTTCTAAAATCAAATCAGTGATAATAAAACAACTGTCTTGAGCATGAATGTGCACCTTCAGACAGTTGCACCAATCAATAAGACCTAAGTGTAATCCAGGAAATTTACCACTGTTGGAATCTAATTGTTCCATGTTACAGCAATTGTTCTTCTAGTTCCAGAAATGAATGGTAGCTAGGTACTATTTCTCAACAACAAAAATTCAGTCTGAGAGTTTACCAGGCTGCTTATAAAAATTGGAATTTAAATACATGTATTAAGAAATCTTAAAACTAAATTTCTGGAGTGCACACATTATTAAACAAATATTTTACCCCCATAAAATATTTCAATATTCATTTTTGAACTTCGTTTCAATTTGGCCAATAAAAAAGTTTGTGTCTGGACAACATACAAGGTAGAAAAATTAACTGATTTGACATTGACATCAAAGGCACAGTGCTGTCAATCTTACATTTGACACTTCGCCATGTCTTAATACTTACACATACAAAATTTGAAGGCACTGGGTCTTCGTACAAAATTGTTTTGCTATTTTTTGTTAAAAGTTTGTCCATTACAGCTCATGTTAAACTCTGGTCCCTATAGACCCTAGTGCCTTCTTTTGTATTATATTGAATCCCCATTTGAAAAGGCTAATTCATGCCATTAAAATTACATTTTCATTCCTGGTTCTTGAGATTTCTATTTTAAAATTTATTCTATTCCAGCCTATGTAAAACTCTGGACACCACAGGCCCTAGGACTTCATTTGTGCAACCCACAATATGTGTATAAAATTACATGTAATCCATTTATATCTAACTTTCAATTTATGGTTTTTAAGAAAATCAATTTTCTACATAATAAACTTTGGACCCCTTGACTCTGGACCGAGAGACTCTGGGTCTTTTTGATACAAATCTAAATCTATATTTTTATATCATAATGATGCTGCACAGCAAATATTGAAACATTTCTATTGCTGATTCTTCATAAAAAAAATTAAGATTAACATAATTTTCCACCTTTAGGCAATGTAATAGCCCCTCCCAATGAAAGATCAATTTCAAATGTATAGATCTGAATCTACTCTTACCATGGACCATCCCTGCCAAGTTTGGTTCCATTTAGTAAAGCAGTTTTACAGATGAAAATTAAAATGTGAAAAGTTAACAGACGATGGACTGACAACCTCTACCAAATGATGGCAAAAGCTCACCTGGCCAATTAATGGCATCTTGTTCATTGTTGCCTTTGTACTTTGTGTCTCATTTCCGTTTTTCTTAATTTAATGGGAAAGAAGTCATTCTGAATATACACTTTTGCTTGCAAGGGAATTTTTTCTTTGTGTACACAGAATCTATTTGAGTCTTTTTGTTTAAACTTAAGAAATAATTCATGGAAGCCGGAATGTGTTTTGAGTTTTAACATGGGCTGGCAGATATTAGTATTTCATCCCGAGCCAGAGGCGAGGGTTAAAATTTACCAATATCCGCCAACCCATGTTAAAACTCAAAACACAAAGACGGTAATTTATATTTACATTTGCGGACAATGTTGCACACAATTTATGCTGCCAAATTCGAGCAGACGATAATTCATCAACATGTACACTTACATGGAAAGTCAGTCACATGAAGCGGCGAATGTGCTATTGAGATTATACCTAATCGATAAATCGCTCGTTTGTTTGCAAAGCGAAAGAAGGACATCATGTTAGAATTGGAAATAATTTAAGAAAAAAAACTCTGTGTAACCTGGAACTCTGTTAATTAACCCGGAATATAGGCTTAACATGTAATACTACATTTGTATTTGAATATAACATATTTCAATTTTACCTTCTGAAAGTTTGTTTTCAATCTTTTTTTTCTTGTGTTCAGATTCTACTATTTTATCCTTTTTCTTTGATTTTTTTACAATCTCTTTTTTTCTGTAAAAATATCAAAAATGGGTCAATGACTGGATTCACTAAGATATTCTTAAACATCTACAATGCGAGATAATAAGGGTAATAACAAAATTACCTAGCAATCTTCCAAAGGGAAAAGCAAAACTCATAAGTAAACAAACAGAAAAAAACAGTCAACAACTGGAAAACTGGGGAAACCGCAACTTATACAACTTACCTGTGTTTGGATCATTTTGTAAAATTTAAAGTTTCAAGATGCTGGGTTAGATTTACTGATGCTTAATGCCAACTTTAACAGTATTTCAGCTATATCATAGTATAAATAATTACATAAATTAATTTCCATCTCTATGGGGTAAACAATGTCATCAATTATTATGCAGTGAAAAATATTGCTCCCTTCAAAATTTCAGATAAAAAAAATTCAAAGTTCTAGTATTGAATTCGATGAGACCTGTTCTTAAAAATATTATTATATGGTACATACTTGTGATGATAATTCAGCTTGTAAGAACAGTCTGGACAAAGTCCTATAAAACAAATTATTATACTATCACTCACTTGGCTTTAATTAAATGGGCTGTTGATTACACAATTGTTTTTCTAAATTTGAGAGGCATAGTCAAGTGTTCATGACATTTAATACAATGTCTTAAAATCTGTATATAAAAACATATGAAAAAGCACAACTTGTATGTTGTTCATAAACATTTTATAAGGTGTGTTTTTATATGAACATTTTATAAGGTGTGTTTTTAATTTCAACGATATGTGTTACCAGATGGAAGATAATCTTGATCTTTATATAAAAATACTAACATGTATTAGAGAGAAGGATAATAGTAGAAAAAGTTATCATAATAAAATTGTTTTGTTTGAAAACTTCCTGTTTCCTATTGATTTCCTGGATCACTGGAGAATCATGAAAGGCTCCCAATTCCATTGTCCAAAGAAAACACAGGATTTTACAACAGTAATCTTCAGTGGAACATTGATGCACTCGCATATTTAACTTGTATGGTATATTTGTAATATGATGACAATATGTATGTAGTATGCCAGCAATATTAGCATCAATCTTAAACTAGAAAATTGAATGCCCCCGTCTCAACCTTATCCACCTCAACCCAACCCCCCCTCACCCCAATTCCAATTTACTACCTTAACTTTTGGCTTGGTTCTGAGGAATGTGTAGGGGTATAATGCAAAGAAAACGTCTTGAAGAGCCAAAATGGATTTTCAATATAACTTAATTTGAAGGAATGGTATATTATTCATCGGGTATGATGTAGAAAACTTTATGTATAGACTTTTAAAGGGGTTTGTGTCTTAATTTGTGTCTGTAAGACACATACAATGCCCCCGCGGTTATAATTGCAAAAGGGTAAACCAATGTTTTGCTTATTCAGCATCAAGCAGAAATGACTGAAATAAATGAATCTGTACCTAACAATGTGATGTTCGATTGATTGATTGATTGATTTAATGGGGTTTAACACCATTTTCAGCAGTATTTCAGCCATATCGTGGCGGTCAGTTTTAGTGGCGTTGTTTACACGTTAACAGGTTTCAGTGGTTAAGTTCATATAAGCATAATTTTGTAAAAAAAATTGTTGAAAATCAAAATCCATATAATATGCACACCTTCAGTGTTGGTACTAACTATCTACAAAATAAAAAAGGTCTAGCTCAAAAAATGTAGGAGGAGTTAGCCAGACAAACCATATATCCTATATGGATTTAGCAAAATCTGTCCAAGTTCATGCATCCATAATTTTGTAAAAAATTGTTGAAAGTCAAAATCCATAAAATATGCACACCTTCAGTGTA
>MJUT01044436.1:59254-70393 GCA_002080005.1 Gigantidas platifrons | reverse complement strand
TTATGTGTATAAACATCCTACAAAATATTAAAGCTGTAGCTCCAAAACTGTAGGAGGAGTTAGAGGGACAAACTATGCATACTATAGTGTGACGAACGGACGGACTGACAGGGGTAAAACAATATGCCCCCCGACCAATAGTCGCGGGGGCATAAAAACTCCATGAGAATTTTGGTTGCTTGAACAATTACACCTACTTAATTTTACCAGAGCATTTTTCTTTTCACCATGTTCTACATAGCCAAAGTTTACTTCCCAACTTCTTAAACTCTCTTCTTCATTACACTTCCTGTTTCCACATGAAAATTGACCTAAAACAGAGATTTTATTTTATTAGCTCATAAAACCATGTACTAATCTAATTCAAATAAGAGTTTGAATCCCACTCAGACGAGGTTTACTCGATACATTATGTGATTTGTGGCAGGTCAATGGTTTTCTCTGGTTTCCTTCACCAATAAAACTGACCGCCACAATATAAATGAAATATTGTTGAAAGTGGCACTAAACACCACAACCTTAACCCTAATTCAAATAGGGGCTTGTAATAGGTCACTTGGTTTACCAAAATAATCTTGGCCGAGATTGTATGGTAGTTGGATTTATATCTACATTTGTATCTATACAATCAGTGCCCATCATTACTAAAGTTGTAAGTTGGAATCCTGCTCATTGTGAGGTGTACTCGATACAAACTTATATGATAAAGTTTGTCAGTGACTTGCAGATCAGTCGTTTTCTCCAGATACTCCTGGGAGTTAGTGTTGGATGAACTTCTGTACTTTTTGTAATTAGTATCTTTTTGTGTGTATCTGGTTCATCCTATCGTAATACTTGGATTATATGTGTGTCTGTGGTATTATTATATACTATTTTGTTAGATCATTGAAATAGTAGACAAATATTTGCTATTAACGTTACAAAAGGAACACCACATACATTTTAGTAAAAAAATTACTTTTTAATGTCGATAATAGGTCATGTTAAGAGAATAAATATAAAATATTTGAAATACCTTTTCCATCTTCAACCTCTTTTTCTGTTCTCCATCTCATTGCAACCTATATAATATTAATGAGTATACTCAAGATGGGCTTATGGTTATGTTGTTTAACACCTTTTTCAACAATATTTCAACCATATTGTGGCAGTCAGTTTTCTTGATGGAGGAAACCGGAGTACTCAGAGAAAACCACCGATCTGTCGCAAGTAACTGTACAAACTTTATCACATAACTTTGTATCGCTCAAGATGGGGAGGTATATATATTATAATATAGAATGTCAGAACCTGTAATACTACATCATTTTGTTCTCACTTTAAGTTTTAATACTTTGAAAGAATATATAACATAATAAAGGTGTAAAAGAATCTTGAAAGAAAGCACAAAAATACTATTAATTTGGCATAAAATCATTTTGTGGTCAATTAAAATACATGCAAGTTTTGTTTCTAGTTTCTGACTTTCATTAAATTTGTATACCTACATGTATATTACTTGGTTCATACTAATAAGATTTCATTTCATTTTCATTTCACATCTTTAATTAGGTGTTAGTGTTATAGTATTTAATGCCACTTTCAACAATATTTCAGTTATATCGTGGGGGTCAGTTTTATTGGTGGAGGAAATAGGGGTGCCAGAAGAAAACCACCGAGCTGTTGCAAGTCACTGATAAATTTTATCACATAATGCTGTACACAACTTTAATTATATAAGTTGTGTGCAAAATTCTACAACTTTATATACATGTATATGGACTATAAATCTTATGATCACCTTATTTTCTTTGTATCTGCTCAGATCTGTGATACAGTATTCCTTGAATAATTTATCATAATATTTTTTTGCTAGTGTTTTTTCCCTGTAAAAAAACAATATAACAAGCTAAAAATTTATTGTTCAAAATTATATTCTTATCCATTGAAAATTAAATCCGTGAAATTAAGTCAACTTTGGAAATCATAGTTTATCTTCCATTATGCTATACTTGTTTAGCAGTCAAGAAATTGTATGTTTTGTTTTAATATGCAGTTTATTCAAGTGCACTAATTGCACGAGAGAACATTCTGTATTGAGATTCTGTCCACCACATAATTTGTTCATATAACATTTCATTTGTAAATAACATTTCAAACATTTATCAATAAATAAATTTGTAGCAAACGCTTGAATTTGATTGGTTAGAATTTTGTATCCATCATGTCATGGAAAAATAATTTTAGGAGACATGCCTCCAATGCCATTAATTATTGTTTAGAATTAAATTGTTGTATTAAATACATGATTTTTAATTTATTTATAAGGATTGTCTATGAAAAATATTTTGTCTATTTAAAAATAACATTAATATACGTTGTGCTTCGCGGATTATACAATGTGCACAACGTAAATTAATGTTATTTTCAAATAGACAAAATATTTTTCATAGACAACCCTTAAATAATATAAGAAATATCCACATACATGACAAAGATAGGTTGTAATTATGGCCGTTTAATGCTACTTTTAACAATTTTACAGTTTTATTGTAGAGGTCAATTTCATTGGAGTAACTGGGGAAAACCACCAACCTGCCACAAGTAACTGATAAACTGTATTGCATAAAAATTGGTATTAACTATACCATGGGTGGGAATCAGAACAAAAATAGAGTTTGTGTTATAATTAATTGATCATTATTTTACCATGTTTCATCGTAATTATCTTCTTCTTTCCACAGAAATCTATGATTTTCTTTGATTACATCAATGTCTCTTTTGTCTTTGGAGCTGAAAACAAATGAGCAAGATAAAAAAATATAAGTACATTTTAATGATATAGCAACAATTCCCTCATCATCTACAGTTAGATAACAAATGTACTATGTTGAACCCTCATCATCTACAGTTAGATAACAAATGTACTATGTTGAAAGAGGACAACACCAGGATCATCATAAATTTGGTGTATATTTGTTTGGTAGTATTTTGGGAGATAATATTTGTACAAATTATATTGTAATATCTCTTTTCAGTAAAAATTGGGAAGAAAGTGAATGAATGCAGGCATAACATGGAGGTGCTTCCCCTTTCAGCAAGGTTTCCATCCAGAATACACAAAATTGCCAATTCAAAACAAATGTTAGAGACTTCCGCATGCATAAAGAATTTCCTCAACTTACACACTTCTTGACCAACTTCAGATATTTCATTTCTATGTTAGCCATCCAGACTCCTTCATGGTGTGGACAGATTATAACCTCTATACTTTTACTCTTTTAATGACAAGTATATGGCCTTTTTTGAAAGCAAATAGGTTTTTTTTCCAATATGTTGTCACATTTTCACATAGAAGTTGTTTGACTTCAGTACTTGCAAGTGTAATCCACCACTGAAAATGGATTTATCATGATAGATTCAACTCATATTACATTTATATTTCGCTTTAATTAAATTTGTATCAATAAAGACGATTTTTTTTTTTAAGTTCGAAGGAGTTTTCTGACAAAAGTTGAAAAACAGTCTCACGATGAGCACTGTTCCTCCGGCCCAAGACCAGTAAAACTTTGTTCGGACCAGTAAATTTTTCAGTTTTTATTTAGAAATATATACATGTACATGTATATAAAATAAATTCAAGAATTTGATTCAGACCAGTAAATTAAAATTTTCATTTTGAGGATTGGAAAAATATTTCAGAGACCCCCCTGAAAAATAGCTTTACATCACATACAGTCTAGCTCTAAAAACCAATATGCTTGCTATGATTCTTGTGCTTATGAGTAGAAATGTACAAATTATGTGGTACACATGTACTTACGTATCTCTCTGGAAGTCAGACTTTGTCCCACAATAGTACAAGATGTAGTCATTTATAAACTTCTTATGTCTAGCAAACTGATTAAAAGTTAAGGCAAAGAATATTCATTAATTCATTTTTAATAAATTTACAAGAATATAAAAGTAATGGCAGCAAAACCGCTTCAGATAAATATAACTTTGAATTTCTACTTCAAGACCCCTTTAGTTAAAAAATAGCATAAATGAAAGGAGAATAAAAGTAAATGGCTTACATTAAATTATCAAGACTTGTAGTTTCACCAAACATGAGTATAGCAATGCTGGTATGTTCGAATGATCAAACTCCAGAAGAGATGATTTGCCAGTATATAATATAAAGCAATGGTACAAACAATAAGGAAGAGATGATTTGCCAGTATATAATATAAAACAATGGTACAAACAATAAGGAAGAGATGATTTGCCAGTATACTGTCTTCACCTCATTCCGTGTTATACCTCGTTCCGAGGTATTTTCTTTTTGTGATTTGTGTACCTCCGTTTACGCAGTCGCCGGTCAGAGGATGCAGGTCACGTTTCACTGACGACACGCTTTGTTTACATCACCTACTTTTTGGAAATGCTTGCATTTCAGGTAAGCTTTTGCCGTTTTATTATATATAATAATAAATCTCAACTTCTCCTTCACCCTTATATGCCATCTCATTTGATAAATCTTAAAAACCAACTTAGATATCGTTTATTGAACATGTGAAAACTGTTTTATGTTTGTCTGCTATCCAGCTTCCTGTTACCAATGACAATAAAGTTGTACTTAAGGTTGTGCGCAGGAAAAAACTATGGAAAACCATATTAACAATTATGAGAATTTTGTTGTTTTTCGATAATACAATCGGAGTTAAAGCTATTAACGGCATGTTAGAACAACGTTAGAAAAAAAGATCAAGTGTTGTTTTTTGGAATTATACCATCATATGTTTCTTCCAACTCTTAAAATGTGTGAAATTTAAAATGAAAATTGCCAAAAAGTGCATAAAATTTAATCCTAAACAATTAAATAAAAATCAGTTGTCGTTTTTTACATTTTATACAATCATATTTTTTTTCCATCTAAGTGTGCTATACAGAATTTTTAAAATAATAAAAAATTCTTTTATTTGGTTCAAATAAATCTGATATAAATAACCCGCCAAAGCAGTCGAGCATATTAGCCCCAATGGCTCTCCATAACAGGGAATTCGGAACGAGGTTAAGGTAAAAAAAAGGTCCCATCGGAGAACTGTCAACAATCGATAACTTGAACACAAGATTAAAACTCCTGTTTTAAAAGGATATTATTATTTTTTATTAGTTCATAGCATAATATGTTTGTATGAATACAGATTCATTCAAACGATAGGTATCGTATATTTTACAAGGTGTGTTTCCATAAGACCATCGGAATGAGGTAAACCCAGTATATATAATATAAAGCAATGGTACAAACAATAAGGAAGAGATGATTTGCCAGTATATAATATAAAGCAATGGTACAAACAATAAGGATACAGCATCCATGCTTAAGACATGAAATCTTTGGTTCTTCCATTCTTCTCTGAAAAAAAAAACATAATTCAACCTTAGAAAAGTAAGCTGTTTTTATCATCTGATTTTATAATTGTGGATTTCTGTATTGTTTAGATGACATTGCTTGATACACTTCAGAGTGTACTATATTTGGGTGGAAAATAATAAGACTTTTATCAAGGGTTTAAATATCATAGACTTTATTTCAAGAAGTAATGCTTTGTTAGAGCCTCAATCTTCTTATAAAATTACAGTGTCCAACATACCAGTATTTTAATAGGAGTTATGAAAGCATGCATTTAATAATTGAAATATTTCCTATGTAAACAAGACTATAATTCATCTAAGGTCCTTGCTCAGAAGTTTAGTTTCTACCTTTTCCACGTTACATTCATGAATTATGTTGTGTAGTGATTGTAAACAGAAGTGTACATACTTGCTGTATTCATCTTCAAGACTCCGTTTGTTAGTAATTTTAGTCTTTTTCTTTGTTGATACAAATTCATTTCTTTTCTCCCTGTAAAAGTAGTACATTGTATTAGCAATCTAATTAAAGATGAATCTAAAGAAAGGATGAGGTTAAGATTTGTCACTAAAGAGAGATTAATCATCTCATGATAACTACAGGCTTGCGTGAGCCTGTACTGCTCACCTGGTTATAAATTATCCAATGATCATTTACCTAACAAAATTTGGTGGCCATCTTTGAACTATGATCAACATACAAAAAAATGCTTACTATTAGTACATCTGACATGTTTTAAAGGTGAATAGGCGACGCTAACCGTTTTACAAACAAATATTATTTGTGTATTAAAAAAGGATGTATGAATGGAAAGTTAAAAAGTGTCAAAACATTATTTTCATTTATGGTTTTAACTTCCGTTTTTTTTATTTTGACACATTAAGACAAATATTGTAAGTTCGAAATTCTCTGGAAAAAAATCACTTCGAACTTCGACACATCGAAGTAAAATTACATTGTTTTCCTTTTCTAGGGACCTCTAAACATACTCGAGTTATCTGAGATTTCGAATCATCCGAGTTCGAGTCATCAGAGGTAAAAATGCATAGGACTAACGGGAAATTTGCCGGGACTGGAAAATTACTTCGACACATCCGAGATTTCGAGTCAACCGAGTTCGACACATCGAGGTTCGACTGTATATAAGGAATATTTTATCCTTCTTTTGTATGATCATATACTTACAATAAAATACAGGTAAAGTTTACTTTTGATGACAAAGCCTTTATACTTGCATAAAAAAAGGACGGGTCTTAGGGTCAATGACTACTGACAACTAGTTAAATCCACTGACATACATGTATGTTCGCACCCCGATACTCACCTCAAAGGCAACCGTTTCCAGACATTGTTAACATTGGTGGAATTGTTGACCATCACTGTTTAAACTTTATTTTCAAAACCTACTCAAGACTGGGAGTTTCACCATCCTATTTATTATATGAATGTCCTGGCATTTTCTCCCCATTAAGTCTGGTAGTCATGATACAACTGAAAAATTGCTGAAAATAATGATAACCATCAATAACTAAACGGTTCCAGAAAAATAAATGCCAACAAACATTTTTCTTGTCACAGACTTGTAGTAATCGCAATGTGTAATCATAATCACCTGTAATTGATTACATTTTTCTTGTCACAGACTTGTAGTAATTGCAATGTGTAATCATAATCACCTGTAATTGATTACATTTTTCTTGTCACAGACTTGTAGTAATTGCAATGTGTAATCATAATCACCTGTAATTGATTACATTTTTCCATGTAATCAGATGTATGGTAATCTGTATTTAGCCATTTTTTCCATTACAAGTAATCACAATTTTATCAATTACCTTGATTTTGACCCTGTAATCATAATTACTACTGATTACTGGGGGGAATACAAAAGATGTCTTTTCATAAAATTTATCAAATAATAATGAAAAAAGGTTTACAAGAAATTGAAATATATCAATATGTATAAAGTATATTTACATAAAAAAAAGAGGAATATGTTTGGTATTAATTGTTAAAAAATACAAAATGAATTTTGTTTGAAATATGAAGATGAAACCTCTACATTTCAATCACATGATTCAAAGAAATTACTATTATATAGGTTTAATTTCAATGATAACTGTACAGTGGTAAAAGAATCTGATTAATCATGGCTTCAAAGATTTGATATCATCAAAAAAATTATATCTTAATCTCATTTTCTTTAGGGTTTCAAAATTTCAATGAAATCAGTAATGGAGTCACGTGTAAAACTACAATGGATCTCTGGAAATTATAAATTGCCTGATGACAATTTCCAAGATTTTATTTATGCTATGTACCGGGGTTTGCCATTTTCACACAATCCTTTTAACAATTTGTCTTTCTTATATGCATTTCATTAGAAAAGTGGTGTAATTGTAATTCAAGCGTGAAAATTGAAAGTAATTCTAATGTAATCAATTAAATTTTTAAGGGATTACTTCCCCTTATGGTCAACTCTTTGGTTTTCAAATAATCTCTTTGCTACAAATGTATACCAAACTAGAGGCTCATAGGAGCCTGTAATCGCTCACCTGGTTCAAAATTGGCCCAGCAGTTTCAGAGGAGATAATTTTTAAGTGAATTTTTGCGAATCTTCTATTTTTAGTAATGGCCGCCATCTTCTTTGGTGGGCGGGGTTGTCGGATATAATTCTGAAGGGAGACCATCTAAAGACCATTCCACTATAGTTTGGGCCCAATTGGCCCAGCAGTTTCAGAGAAGATAATTTGTAAGTGATTTTTTGCAGAATTTTCTATTTTTAGTACTGGCAGCCGGGGTCATCGGACAGAATTCTGAAAGGGGATCACCTAAAAACCATTCCACCATAGATTGGGCCCAATTGGCCCAGCAGTTTCAGAGGAGATAATTTTTAAGTGATTTTTTTGCCAAATTTTCTATTTTCAGTAACGGCGGCCGGGGTCGTCGGACACAATTCTCAAAGAGGACCATCTGAAGACCATTCCACCATAGTTTGGGCCCAATTGGCCCAGCAGTTTCAGAGAAGATAATTTTTAAGTGATTTTTTGCTGAATTTTCTATTTTTAGTAATGGCAGCCATCTTGGTAGGCGGGGGGGATTGTCGGACACAATTCTGAAAGGGGACCACCCAAGACCATTCCACCAAAGTTTGGTTTAAATTGGCCCAGTGGTTTTAGAGGAATTGATTAAAATGCAAAAAGCTAACGACAGACGGACGACGGACGCCCAGTAATAGCAATAGTAATAGCAATAGCTCACCTGACCCTTCGGGTCAGGTGAGCTAATAATGCAAACTCATATATAACAATACTCTTTTTTTATCCCTGATCATTGATGTGAACTTTATTGAGGATTTTTCTATTACCAATAGTACGGCAATAAAAAAATGGAAGTGCTACTGTTAACAGTGTTGACATAACTATGTATGATTATAAACTTTTGCTGTAAACCTTTATTGTTATTTTATTTTTATTTTTATTTCATTTTATTTCAATATTTGATAATTACTTAAATCACGCTAATCATTGTAACAAATTAATGATGATTTTTCTGCCCTTCTGGGCGTCTTGATTGCCAATAAAGTATTTGTTTGTTTGTTTGTTTTGTTACACTAAATAATATGGGTTCCTGTAATAGTATCATATGCCTTTTAAATGAAGGCTTTTGACGACTTGTATATTTCAAATTACTAATACCTTGTTTTGTCTGCTTCAGAGTCATATTCTGATCCATATCCTCCAGCTTTGTGTATCTGAAATAACAAATATATATAGTATAACTAATCTTAGATTATGAATAGCAAAATAAGACCACTCGCAACCGAAGTATGCACAAGGATTAAACAAGTGGTCTTATTTTGATATTCAAAATGTATGATTTACTTATACTGTTTATTATAGTTAGTCAGTTTGTGGGGATTTTACGTCCGTCGACCCTGCTCAGATATTGCGAACAAGTATTTCTTTTTCTTGCTGGGTCTTTGCCTGCTACTTATTTCCCGTGTTGCAGTCGGTGGTCTATCACTTTAGACTTCCAAAATTTTTTATATATTAATTTTCTTATTTGTATATTTCATTCCACACGTATGAATCTACAAGCATTGATATTGCATAGTCAATATTGCCTCACATGCCAACAAGTGTTACCGCTTCGATGAAAAAAGTTGGAAATTTAAATAATGGACAAGTTTCTTAGTTTTGAAAATGTGAAATCCTACATGTCACATTTACTACAATATGTAAAAATAATTAAAATGTCTACCTTGCAAACTTATTTTAGTTCAATATTATCAAAATTGAAGCGTACATCATGCCAAAAACGGCTGATATCTACGTTTTAAACTGGAAGTCGTCATATGACGTCATGTTGTTATATGTGACAAAGTCGTCTCCAACATTTCGCGGATTTTAATTTGTGTTTAAATACTAGTGAAATGATTTGATTTAGAATAAACAAGTGCTTGATTTTAATGTATAAATAAAATGAAACAATTCAAATAATTCATAAAAGTGCTACAGCTTTATTTTCATGAGTTTAATTGTTTCAGTTTACAATCATGTGTGTATTCACCGTAACACAACAAGGGACATAACCGATAACACACTTATAGTTGTGTAAAAGTAGTTCAGGTGAGGAAAAACTGATATCTCACATGTGAGATAAAATGTACCAGAATTTATTTCATGGATAAATCCCCAAAAATCACACCTATCTATATAATAAAATTACTTCTGATATTTATAATCTAATTAAAATTAGATATTTGTTGAATAATGTTGAGCAGAAATATGATGATCGATAGTTTTCACAGGACAAGACATACATATGCATGTACACTTAGATTTTATGTCCTAAAGATGAGGGATAGACCCAATTTGGCCTTAAATTGTTAAAGAAATTTTAAAATAAATACATGTAATATGCTTATAATTTTTATTCAATTACAAGATAATTGTAATAAATAGAAAAAAACAAAAACATGTAAAACTTGCATTGCATTTCCAATATTCTAAAACAATTTTCTATCTGGAACACACGGAAAAAACTTGTACTCATTCAGCATTAAACTAACATAAATATTTATAACTGTAAAAGTGGGTAACAAGAAACTTTCATAAACTAAACCAACACAATGTTGTTTCAAAACAAATAATAAAAATAAATTCAACAAAATATAGTATTACACAATTATTACCCTTGTGTGAGGTGAACATCCAGATTTGTCAACAGGAACGAAGTTGGAGGCTTTGCCCGAGGCTAAACAACTCCTTGAGTGCTGCCAATTTGGTTGTTCATCTCACACAAAGGTTTCAGAATAAAGTGTTTTCATGTGCATAATTGGATGTTTTCTATGTTTATAGCTTTTTTCAGATTTGAACTAGAAAATGTGTACATATATCACAGTAGATACGATAACGTAACCCTCATTCCGCTTGTGCTCCATTTAGGGTTACGAATCGATCCCATTCAACGTATGGGAGCAGCGCCCGGAGTGATTCACACCGGGCGGTTTTTTGTCCTAATTCCGTTGTAATTTTTGGAAAAATTAACGGGGGTAAAAGATAAATATATTTAGGTAAACCTTGAGGTGTTAAATAATCGCTGCAGCAATCCATGGTAGACTTATATCCATCTGAAAATTTGAATGCATGAAATCTTCTTTCTGTCCGACATTTTGTTTACAAGTTGCTAGTTCACGCGCACTTGCCTCGTTTTTGAGATATCCTTATTTGGATAAATTTTATAGTAAAACCGACTTTTTC
>MJUT01044436.1:40471-51194 GCA_002080005.1 Gigantidas platifrons | reverse complement strand
ATCCAATCAACCTGTGCATAATTATGGTATTGCATGAAGGAGGGATAATCAGACTTTGCTGCATTATGTTGTCAAATTGGGCCACAGAAGTACATGTATTCTTTTGTGGCGTGGCCACAGTACTAGTATTGCATTGGGCTTCATTTCAACATCAGGAGTCAAAATCTACATAAGTAAGACATAAGTTTCCTTGTAAAAAAGAAGACCAATTACATATTAAAGCATCTTTTCAAGTTCTAGTCACATGACATTGACCAATTAAATTGTAGCTACCTTGATTTGGAAAGCATTAAATAATAAAGTCAAAAGAGGTCATAAAAACAGAAAATAGAATGGAGCTGCATGCAGTGACATATAGGAGCAGTTTTAATTTGATTGGTCAATAGTAAACACATAAGCACATGGACATGTTGGATATAGCCATAATAACAGATGTCAAATACTGTGATGTCATACTTGCCAGAGTTGTGGCTTATACCAAGTTAATGACATTTAGTGGTTCATCTTGTCAGTAAGATCTCTGTCACCTGGCTCTTAACCCATTCCACATTTGAGTGAACATTTTATTGAGAAGTTTGAAATATTTGCTATGATGGTTGATTTAGTATAGTACATGCCAGTCATAATATAACATATAACCTTGACCTCATTGACATAGTTAAGTTGACACCCTGAATACACAGACTGGTTACCAATTATTGGTCAAATGATTCATCACGAAGTATGTCGGACATGTTATGTTCCTCATATATACTTAACACTGCAAAATAAAAAGCCCAAGCATGTCTGAGATGCACAAAGAGCTACACTATCACTTCTCTGCAGCATTAAAGTTGGTGATGTATGGAATGTCTGCTTATTTGGAAATCATCCATTCTTGGAATCACAGCTAATATAAAAGTTTCAAGGCAAAACCGTATGTCAGCACTTTCGCACTTTGATTTAAATTCCTTCTAATTCAAAACCCTGACAAAAACGACCACTGTGTCTTCACTAGAGGTAGTTGAGGGGAGGTCATGATATTTTTTTAAAAGAATAAGGTCTTGGGAGTTGAACCAAACAGGGTTTTGAATATATTAGAAGGAATTTAAAAAACAAACACGACTTGAAGCGAGTGGGGGTAAAAAAGTGTCCGCCCTTGTCACTGTAATATGCATTGATAGTATATTTACATAGTGACAAGGCCCTGTGCTCTGGCCTTGACTTCCAAAATATGAAGATTTATTATTACGTGTACTGGTCGAGGACCAATTATCGCCATCTTTTGCTTGTTTTTGTCAGATTATTGTCCCCCGACGCTTCGTCGAAGGGAACTATAGAAATGGGTGTCGTCTGTCCGTCCGTGTGCTTTTTGGTATGTAAGTGTATCTTATGAATATCTAGGTCAAGTTCGATAATGACAATTTTTCGACTATTTTTACTAGAGTTGTGCCCCTTTTTATACCTCAAAATTGCTAAATATTTGGTTTCCAGATGATAACTTGGGAACAAATAGTCAGATTGAAACTAGGTTTGGTATGTAAGTGTATCTCATGAATATCTAGGTCATGTTCGATAGCGATCATTTTTCGACAAATCTTACCAGAGTTACATTCCTTTTTATACTTCAAAATTGTTAATACATTTGTATTTTGGTTTCCAAATTATAACTTGTGAACAAAAAGTCAGATTGAAACTAGGTTTGGTATGTAAGTGTATCTCATGAATATCTAGGTCAAGTTCGATAATGATGATTTTTCGACAAATCTAACCAGAGTTACTCCCCTTTTTTTACTTCAAAATGGTCCTTTCAGAATTATGAGTGATACAGGCTCACCTGACCCTCTAGTTTACAGTAGTTTCAAAATTTAATCTTACGATATAACCTTGGCGTCGGGGGACCAGTGGCCAACGGCCTTTTATTTCTATATCATTCAGTACATCCATTTAAATACAGTTACGGTATATTAAATGTTGCCCTAAGACTAACCTTCGATGGAAATATTTTAAATTTTCCTGTATAAGGGACCCTTTGTAAAGTTGTTGATTTTTGGCAGTTAGTCGGAAGAGGACAGTACCAATTATCGCCATCTTATTAGATGTAGAAAATGAAATGAAAATTAGCTGCGCATGTAAAGGAAAAGGTCTTAAAACAAAAAACTAATGTGTTATCAGTGTTCAGCAATCTTTAGTAGTCGATCCATTTGCTATTTTTTCCTTTCGAAGGAGACAAAAATGCAGAGATGCCCATTACCATAAAAATGATAATTAATTAGATATATAAACCATAAATCAAACATAAGGATGTGTGGTATTTGGGATACATGTGTTAATTTACTGCTAATATTTGGAAAAGATGATTTTGGAATGTTCCTTCAGTTCAGGTGTTGAGGTAAGGTTTCACCTTCAACATGTCCAATTTTTATTTTTAGATTTTATGTCCATGTGATCCCCGTGGTCTTTATACATATATTTATGGGTTCTGATCAGGTTTTATTTGATTTCTTTGGAATATGCAAAGATACAAACATAATTTTGTTGTCCAGCTCTCAACTTGTCACAAATGTCTTTTTCAAAAATTGGTCCAAAAATTCTCAGGCGTTCCTGCGTGGCGTGAAATTTGGCGATAATCGATCCTCAGCCAGTACACCATCTTTTGATTCAAATAAGACACTTGAGTTGTTTTCCTCACTTTGTTAACTTTACCTCTACATGTACATATTTGATGACTTAGACATATCTGAATTTAATGACAAAGTTACCTTGCATCATCTACATAGCTCACAATTAAAAGGATTTATGACGAAATCTGATTATATTGCTCAAAGGTTGCACTTTCGGTAAAAAATAATGGTCGAAAAGCCAATGCATAAATCTGTATAGACACATGAATAGGACCCTGATATGCAAAACTAGTCAAGTTAAGGATGCAATTTTTTAATTAACTTGCCCCAGATTCAATCTGTCAGGTACACTTTAGTAAGTAGTCTTCGTGCTAACCCACTTGCCCGAAGCCAGGACAAGTGAATATTATGACAGAATTTGTTTGAATAAATAGAAATTTTTTCTAAATTTGGCTTACAGGCAAGTAGGTGAAAAAAATTAAGGCAAAGACTGTTAAGTAGTATTTTCATTTTCTGAAAAACTTAACTGACTTTTGAAAAGTAAATATTATGAGTAAGGGTTAGGGTTATGGCGTTAAAGACACTTTCAATAATACATTTTGTATTTCAGTTATTTCGTGTCGGTCAATTTTATTGGTGGAGGAAATCAGAGAACCGGGACTTGCCGTAGAAAACCATTAACCTGTCACAAGTCACTGACAAACTTTATTACATTAATGTTGTATCAAGTACACCTTGCCATGAACGGGACTCGAAATCCCAGCTTTAGTGGTGGTAGTCACTGATTGCACAGCCACAGGTAGTTGTAAATCCAACTATCATACAATCACAACCACAACTACTCCTTTGGATATTAGTGGTACACCAATCATCCGAAACAATAATCAGTAGGATGATGGGGTTCTATCTTATGGTCAATTCTGATTCGTAGTGTTGAAGAAATATATATATTTAACTTTACTCCTTGTTTTTTCATCATATTGTCTATTTTTCTTATTGGCTAGACCAATTCATGCCAGGTGTTACACACATGTAAATGCTGGCAGCAGCTGTTTTGTTTTTTAGAGTCTTAGATAATATCTACATCTAAAAATGGTAACAGAAGTCCATTTTAAGGATAAAAACAAGTATCTTAATTTTCTTGAATGTAAGAAATAACTTGTACAATGTACATGTGTATAACATACAGAATTCAATTTTAAACAGAATGTTTCTGAAGATTTTTAGTGTTCCAGAGAGTTAACATGTTACAGTTTTATACTTATACAACAATACAATTTTGAAAACGCCTGTCTGCGATAACAAGTGATAATAAATGAATGTTGGAAGATACAAAAAAAAACAAGAAACAAATGATAAATTCCACAGGCTATGTGCTTATATGATGCACTTTTATTGAGTTCTATTTTTGTCAAGTATACTTTTGAAATATGACTACATGTATTAGAGAAATCCTTGTCAGAAAAATATATGTTTAGTAGGACTTGTCAGTGGTTTAATAATAATAAATCCTGAAAATTTGACAGATTCCAATCACTAGTTAATTTGGTCAGTTTACTTATTTTACTAGTAACTTTAATTTGTCTGGACCAATTTCACACTAAGATCTGACTTATTTTACTGTTGTTCACACTTATAGTCATAGGACAAATTTTGTATTGAACTACATAATTATAAAGTAATTTTATCACTGAATCATTTATTTCACACCAGTATCTATAAATGTAATCTCATGCTACCATACATGTATTTTGCAACCACATCGGTGTGGTAATATTTTTAACATGCTTTGCTCGAGCGCAGTAAATTGTGCATTTGAGCCTGGTCAGGTCAAACCAAAGACTATAAAACTAATGTTTGTTGCTTATCCATAAAACACACAACATTGAGGAGTAATTGTAAGAGCAAAGACTGGTTTGTTTGGAATCAGAGTGGAGTGACATGTCTACTCACAGACTGTTGTTTCAGTAAGCTAGCACTATAAAAATCTAAGAGTGGTGGTCTAGTACAAGGAAATATCATTATCATCTCATTGAATGTAAGTTGTTCTTGCCATGATATAGTTGCTAATTTATTATGCATAAAAACTCTTCTTCAGTAAAAAAATGGAAATGGTGAGATAGGGTCTCCATTTGTAACCAGATAAAAAAAATTCCTCCATTAACACTGTGTAGCATCACCACCGGATATAGGTACCATCGAAGCGGGTGGAAAAACAAACGTGAAGTCAGGTAAGGTCAAATTCTTCTTATTTTCATTATATTCTACGTTTTGCTGACAAGTAAAGTTTTGTTATATTGATTCCTAATAATGTAGCTACTATTTAAGACTGATTATGATCCATAATTGGCTTTCTCTCTCTTCAAATCGTCAGAATCGGACTGGGTGGTACCTGTTCAAAGAAGCATGTGACGAGTTCAAAGTTGTAAAAAACATGTTTGTCCTTCAACTATTCATTTGACGTTTTTGTAGAACAAAGTTTTATCATATTTAAGCTTGAACAACACTGTATTTCGAAATAAACTATTGTTTTCACAGAGAAATTCATGCAAATCAAGCGGATAAATTGTACGGCGAATAGTTATTTACTGTACGGGGAATAGATACTTTGCTATATGCCGTACAGCAATGTCGCTTTATTTACATAAATTTCTCTGTGAAAACAATAGTTTATTTCGAAATACAGTGTTGTTCAAGCTTAAATATGATAAAACTTTGTTCTACAAAAACGTCAATTGAATAGTTGAAGGATAAACATGTTTTTTACAACTTTGAACTCGGCACATGCTTCTTTGAACAGGTACCACCCGGTCCGATTCTGACGATTTGAAGAGAGAGAAAGCCAATTATGGATCATAATCAGCCTTAAATAGTAGCTACATTATTAGGAATCAATATCACAAAACTTTACTTGTCAGCAAAATGTAGAATATAATGAAAATAAGACAGAATTCGACCTTACCTGACTTCACGAGGTACCTATATCCGGTGGTGATGCTACACAGTGATTAACACACATATTTAAATGCATTAACTAAGTCAACATTTAATAGTTAAATTTTTTATTTTAGGATTATACATGCCCAAAGTGTGAAAACGGTTTTATTGAAGAAATCACAGAAACAATGTAAGTATTCCATATGAAAATATCTGTACAAACTGGATGGCAGTCTACAATGTACATCACACAATGTAAAATGACAACAGTTTTAAATATGTATCAGCATGGTATTGCTCCACTCTCTTATCAGCAAATAATGAACATATTAACTACCTTTTACCAGAAGGGATCTATCACACATTGCTAGTTCAGAGCTATAGCTTTTAACCAAAAACACAAGAGTTACATACATTGCTTACATGTATCCTGATCAAGTACTAGTGTCAATCAGGTGGCCACATTATCCGTTGACTTTAATTTGCATCCTATTTATAATGACTACATCATGATCTATGATTATGGTCTCTACTGTATATATAAAAAGTTCATAAAGGATATACTTTACATGTAGGTGTAATTTTAAAGTAAACGGTAATGCTATAACAGTCAGTGAGGAAGTTAGTCCTTAAACATGAAAACAAGGCTGATTTTAAAAGTTTAGACCAAAGTTACAAAATAAAGACTTTTTTTATAATGTAATGTGAATGGTATTCATTTTATAGTTCATTGGCAAAATCCTGTTGTTATATGTCATTTTATATGTATTATTTTTCAGTGAATCCCCAGGAAATACTTCACCACATGATATAACTGATCCATCAAGTTTTACAGAGGTAAAATTTTGTTTACATATATGTATGTAAGATTTGTTCTAGTACATTTACTTATGAAAGAAACATAAGTTTTCAATTAAAGGCAAGTCATTTTCTTTATATACAGTAAAACATGAATAAAACAAACACGTTTATAATGAATAAATTTCATTTTCCCGGAAAAAGCTTTTGCAAATCTACATAGAAAAGTTTAGTTAATAGTGAATTCAGTTCGAAAAATTTTCCGTACAGAAAATTTTATATTTATTTTTTAAAAACAACAAAAAAATCAATACTTGTGCACATGTTAAAAAATATGTACACAATTTGTGCAAATCATGATAGAATTTTCAGACATGATAGAAAATAGTATTCCACATTTGTCAAACTTAATTACCTGATAGGCATTATCATGCATATTCCCTTGCTACCCTTTAGTCAAATTTTGATGACCAGAATTCAGGATTTTATGCTATTTATCCCAGACCCCTGGTTATAAAATCCACTTTACTTTGCAAGGTGCATGAGAGGTGTGGTTCATGAGTCCCCTTCCTCTCTTGTTACTTCAAGATTAAATGACAATACCGAATCAGTCATTGATGCTTCTGTTGATTGGTCCATAATCACACTGTAAAAAATTTTTTGTAATAATATACAATTTTATTTTTGTTTGTAGGGTTTTGATTTGATGGATATAATGAACTTGAAATGCTGTTTAAATTAGCCTAAAGGCAGATCTGATTTTCGTCCGCTTTAAAGTGGAATTCCTCTTCTTCTTTTTTTTTTCGGATTTTACCGTTTTACCGTTACGATTCCTTTTTTATAGTATATTCAATACTTCCGATTTTGCAGATTTCCGCTTTTTTGTTGTCCTCGTAAAATCAGGTCTGCTAAAGGGTTGCAGGTTTACAATTTCAAGGTTTTGTGATATATTATAGGTATGGGGCAGGGCATTTCTTGAAAACTTTCAACAACAAGTTTCTGGTGTAAATCAAGATAGACCACAAAGATCTACAAGTTCTGATGACAGAACAGAATCAGACTCAGAAGATACTGAGACAGAAAATCCATATGTAATGACGCGTAGTAATGGTGCTTTACCTTTCACTAGGATACGTGTTAGAACTAGAAATAATAGACAACAGCAGAATCCTAGACAAGTTCCATATCTTCAAGGGTAATTTATTTAGCATTTACACATGAAATCATATTTTTTATGGATATTGTGTAAGTGCCTGTGGAACAGTCAGAATACAATTTTATCGTAGTTAAAATATTAATATTTTCATACCATAGATAAGTAGTAACCAACAAAAGGCTTACTTTTCTCAATAGAACAGTTTTCATTGACATATTTCGCTGAGTAATACCATAGAATTACCTTACAAGGCACTGGTAATTAAGAACATAGATAATCAGACTCTGACAGTGTTTAGTTGTTCAATACTCCCTTTAGAATGGGTATAGATTAATAGAATCTAACACTGGTGACAGGTCAAGATCGAGAAATCTCAGACACCCAAGGGTAAGATTTCAATCGTTCTCTGATGAGGCTTGCCCGAGACAGAACGATTGAAATCTTACCCGAAGGTGTCTGAGATTTCTCGATCTTGACCTGTCATCAGTGTTTGATTATTTTTCTTACACAGACATCCCCCCATCTAGTGTGTATATTCAAAGGCGACCGCATCACAACCATCAATGAAATAATATGCAATGTGAAAGAAACACCAAATCACGAACGCTTCAACTTGTAATAATATTTAAAATTGGATTTTCATATCACAATAAATATAACAATAGTAAAGACGTTTGTTTTTAAACGAACAAATCAACACAAACATTGTTTTTAGAAATTATGTCATTTCACTATGACGTCAATAACTCGATCAACTGATTGATTCAGTGAACAGGAAATCGATAACTGTTGACAAAAAATCATACGCAAACGTAAACAAATGGCACGACATTCTTGAGTTTTAAAAGATGGGTTAGACTTTGGCTGTACCGTTATATTTTGTAAAGCATATTTTATTTTAATCACATTTACAAACAATATAAACAAGAAATCACAAGCAGAGTTATAAATAACATTGGAAAATCTTGAAGCGATGGTTATTTTTGGCGGGTAACAGCACATGTAGCTTGTCTTACACCGGGGGGGTGTAAGACAGAAAATTCTTTTCCCGTGAAAATTGAGAACTACTTTATCCTGTGTAAGAAAATTGAATCAAAAGTGCATACCCTAGATTGTTCATAATCTCAGTGTCATTCTGTCAAGATGATTGGCTCAGTAATATCCTAAGAAACTGCAAAAACCTAGTCAACTTCTGAGATCGACGTGATTGACATTGTAATCAATTACATTGACTTTCCTCCTTATCAACACTTGACAAATCAAACTTTTTAATTCATTTTAAATGAAAAATACAGCAAAGTTTGATAGATAAGTGTATTGTATTTGCAGATTTGTTGGCATCAATTGTTGATTTTTTGGTTGTAAATTAAGTGTACTGGTGACATGCTAGCAGAGCCAGTCAGTAGGTGATTGTTACCATCAAATCAAAATTGATGATGGCAGATGTTCCAATACAATACAGTTATCTCCATACAAATGTAATTGCTGATAAATAAGCATGAAATTGCATTTTTTTAATCAACTGAATGTATTGTTTCAACATGCTCTGAAACTGATGGCATGTCATGTAATTTACACTATCCAAACAGAAAAAAATCTTTTGAAAGGTACATTTGAAAAGAAGCATTGCTTTGTATGGAAGAAATGTTATGCAGTATGTTTAATGTTTATAGTTTTGTAACCACATTATGTAATTGGATTAATATTTTATTTATTTATTAACATGTAATGGATATTTCTGCTAAAACATTAGTAATTTTGTACATTTACATATCTATGATTTTCTTCAGGTTATTACAGATGTTTGTAGATAGACTAACAGATCAGCATGGTCCTTCATTGTAAGTTATAGTATTGCTTGAAATGTGGTTTAAAATTGGAAAAAAATATGATTTTTTTTGCATAAAATCGTGATTTTTCACACGAAATACCCCAAAAATGTTCGATTATTTTAAGTGTGCCTCCCCCCCTAACTTTAAATCCTGGATCCGCCCCTGGTTTATTAAACGTATGTGCATGTATATTTAATTACATTGGTACGGATTCAATCTTGAAAATACATCTGTAATTGATTGTGTTAACTACACGTTGATGTCTAATACACTACTTTCCAGAAAGTTTTTTGTTATAGAAATAAACTTTCTGTATTTTCATATTGTCGTAAGGTTTGAAGATTCCCAATTTTTTTAGCTCACCTTGTCAAAGGCAATTTGAGCTTTTGCCATCACTTGGCATCCGTCGTCCGTTAACTTTTCACATTTTAATCTTCTCCTCTGAAACCCCTTAGCCAAATGAACTGAAACTTGGTAGGAAGCATTTATGGAAGGTCCTCTATAAAGGTTGCTCATTTCGTTCCAATCCATTATTGTCCCCCGACGCTTCGTCGAAGGGGACTATAGAAATGGGTGTTGTCCGTCCGTGTGCTTTTTGGTTTCCAGATGATAACTTGTGAATGAAAAGTCAGATTGAAGCTAGGTGTGGTATGTAAGTGTATCTTATGAAGAACTAGGTCAAGTTCGATAATGACAATTTTTCGACTATTTTTACCAGAGTTATGGCCCTTTTTATACCTCAAAATTGCTAAATATTTGGTTTCCAGATGATAACTTGGGAACAAATAGTCAGATTGAAACTAGGTTTGGTATGTAAGTGTATCTCATGAATATCTAGGTCAAGTTCTATAGCGATCATTTTTCGACAAATCTTACCAGAGTTACATCCCTTTTTAGCTCACCTGACCCAAAGGGTCATGTGAGCTATTGCCATCACTTGGCGTCCGTCGTCGTCCGTCGTCCGTCGTTAGCTTTTCATATTTCAATCTTCTCCTCAGAAACCACTTAACCAAATGGAACCAAACTTGGCAGGAATGTGTATCAGGAGGTCCTCTATAAAATTTATGTTTTTTGTTTCGATCAGGAATTCAACATGGCGGGCAGGGCCAATAATGTGTTTTGATTGGCTCAATTTTAAAGATCTTCTTGTCAGAAACTACACAGCCAATGGAATTGTTTTATGGTGTGAAGGATCCTTGGGTGGTCCTCTACCAAAATTATGTTTTTGGTGCATATCCAAAATCCAAGATGGCCACCACAGCAGGATGAAGTTTAACATTGGACCCTATGGTAAATACCTTCAAAGATCTTCTTCTCAGAAGCCACAATGTCAGTAAAAATGATCTCTTGCAGAAATGTTCCTTGGATGGTCCTCTACCAAAATTATGTTTTTGGTG
>MJUT01044436.1:12790-28873 GCA_002080005.1 Gigantidas platifrons | reverse complement strand
TCCTGACATACATTATCACTACTATCACAGCTTGTCCTGTTGGACTCTATGATACTAGAGATAATATCCTGACATACATTATCACTACTATCACAGTTTGTCCTGTTGGACTCTATGATACTAGAGATAATATCCTGACATACATTATCACTACTACTGACACTACTATCACAACTTGTCCTGTTGGACTCTATGATACTAGATATAATATCCTGACATACATTATCACTACTGTCACAGCTTGTCCTGTTGGACTCTATGATACTAGATATAATATCCTGACATACATTATTACTACTATCACAGCATGTCCTGTTGGACTCTATGATACTAGATATAATGTCTGTCTCGACTTTCAAAACTCGTTATTCTATATTAACCTTTATAAAAATGTCAAGTTATATGATGAACACCATTAATTAAAAACTTTATTTCGGTGTTGGTTATGAATATAAATAACAATAAAAACCTTGACTAAATGTTATTTCTGAGTCAATCTATGAAAGCAACTAAAGAAGTACATCGTGTTATTTATATTTGTGACCGCGTCTGACAAAAAGGGACCAGATGCAGTACCTCCGATTTTTCACTGTGACGTCGTAAAGTTTGCAACGTCACATAATAATTTAAACAAGCACCTGCTGACAGGACAAATGCATATTAATGAGCCAATAAAGTGACATAAAACGGTACTGATTACATGCAAATGTCTAAAAATTAAAAACTAGTATTTTTAAATCAATTTAATAAGTTTATATTTTAATTTCCCGAAATTTTTCGTCGTATCGCGACCGGTTTAGATATTATTCAACAGAGAAGTACTTGTACAGTTGTTCCCCTTTTATTGATATTGGATACATGACGGCAAATCTGAGAAAATGAGCTCTAAGCCAAAAAAGTGTTTGTAGTGTTCTTCCTGAAATATTAGAATGTCATGACAATGATTTTATAAATGAATTGAACGCAGTTAACGACTTGTACTTCGCTGATTGGCTTGAATGCAACATGTCTGAACATGAATTTGCCGTTGAGAATTTTGAATGCGACAACAACGAAGATGATGACTGATGTAACTCATGTTGCATCCGATTTTATCGAGCCACCGGAAGAGGACACTCTGGAATATGTAAAGCAGTATCAATTTAAATTAGATACGTGTGGTTGTAAAAAATTATGGGAAGTCATGCAGAATAATTAACATGGATTTAGCTGTAGAGTTGAGAGAACACTGTCATTGTGATTGGGAAAGCTGAACTATTTAATTTATTAATATGCGTTCAGGTAGTCACACTGACACATGAAAGCTTTATTGACATCAAGAATATGAATCTTTTGCTACTGAGATGCATTACAGAAGTGTTAGTTTGAGAACTTTCAAGAGTCATGTCCACATATTGTTATAACTTTATAACTAAATTTAACCTCGTACTGATTTATGTCAACACTGTCAAGACTTTGCAGACAAAATATCAAAGAGTGGGAATCTTTAGAAAGAGGACAAGTCAAGGAACTGTTACTACCAGAGTACAACAAACATGCACAACTAGTCATGTGAAGACTAGTAACCAGAACTTAATGGGACTACCAGATGATCTAAAAAAAAAAAAACATTCAGGTAATATATTTTGTGTCTCAAATCTCCATGACATAAACTATGATGATTTTTTTTTATATGCATGGACAATTATCATAAATAATAGACATGCTCTGAAGAGTATTGATCAAGACAAAATATTATACACATGAAATTTAAACAGTTTAAGTTTGTCAATTTATATGTGATTTTGAAAATGAAATAGTGGTAAGATATGGCCAAACAGAAATGATTTTGAAAATCAAATTCACAAGTAATATACATAAAAACAGTATTTTTAAATGTACTGAAATATATTGCATATGACAGGTATAGTATGTTATATTGTTATATTTTAGGTAAATCTTGATCATTATATGAACTACATGTACACAAGTAATATGATAATATTTGATATTATTCTTTTTTTTTCAAATTGACTACATCATTAAATGTTGAATGTTTACTCAATGTATTTTATGCATTTTGAAAGGATATGAAAACATTTGAATTTTACTAAGTATTGTTTTACACTGAGTTAGATACATGCCACAGACATACAGGTTTCCATCATTTAAAAAACCCAATTATTTTGGACATGGTTTTTTTCTTCTTCTGGCATCTAATTGAATCGAATTTATACAAACATGATTTATTGTTTATATTTTTTAAATTGTAAACTTATAATTTATGTTTTTAAATATATAAATCATGTGTAATTATATTTATAATGTTTAATGTTTTCAGGTAATCATCCCATGTCAGTAGAAACAATGCTCCATTATTCCTGGGTTTATACACAAGTTCATTTTCCACACCATACACAGCAAGTAGTACCAATCTATTCCAAAATACCAAGGAAATGTAATGTTTTTGGAATCTGCTCTGAAAGATCTGGTAATTATTTTTTCTTTTTACATGATGTAATAAAGAGTTACTTTAATAAGAGTCATTTTCACTTTGAGACTCAGCTATTATTGATTTTTCATACTGTAAAATGCATTTAAAATGTATTCACATGCATTCAAATGAGTGTTCTAAATATATGTGTGTGATGGAACAAAACAACAAAATTCATTACAATTTGTACACACATATAAATGTGCAACAGAGGGTAACTATTTTTAATATATACAGAGAATACATGTATATCTGGAACATCCATTAGTGAAATTCTAATGTAGAAAAAATAACAGAGGTACAATTCTGTAGCTCATTTAATTTGGGTAAAGGGGAAAAAACCCTATATTAAAAGTAGTGTGTGCCACTAGTGGAGAGAAGATGAATGTTGTAGTTAGAGAAACAAAATCAACTCTACAAATCTTATGTACTGATATTTTCCATGTAAACACAATTTACTGTACACTTAAAAAAAATGTATAACCAGAGAATATAATAGCTAGATATTAATAATAATATGCCAGCCACGTCATGATTTTTTATTTTATTATTAGAAAACAATATCATGTGTTTGTATTGAAATACATTCAATTCCCCATAAATATTTGAAAAGACTTGGGGGCCCGGGTGGCTCAATGAGTTAGATAACTGGATCTAACAGCTCATACAAGCCTATTACCAATACGGCGTGAACCGGCTTTGTAAATTACAAAAAAGGGTGCACTCAACTCACAGCCGCAAGTGATAAAGTTTACCAGTTGCTTGCCGGCTTCCTCCACCACTAAAACTGGTCGCCATGATATAGGTGAAATATTGCTGAAAGTGGTGTTAAAACACCAAAAATCAAATCAAATCATTTAAATAGACTTGGATAAAACTGCACAATAAAGTACACTTGTATCTTCAGAAAATCAAGTTGCTTTTTTGTTTTAAAGGAGAAACAATTCAACTAATCTACTAACAAAATACAACATTTGTGATCCGCATATTAGTGCAATGTCTTCTATAGCTTTTTTTTTTTAAATTGATTTTAATGAAGCTTTAAATAATTCAGGTATACCACCTTGAAATGGCTACGGAGAGAAAGGATTTTTACATGTTTATATTGAATGACAAATTTGAGATATTGAACAAATAATATGAATATTTTCTTTGCAATTACAGGTAGCTGAAACAGTGCGAAGGTCAAGTAGAAATGGTCACTATGTTCCATATATTGTAAATGATGTGAAAGACCCAGTAATATTTTATGAGTGGAAATCTTACTTGCAAGAATTCTATAAGCCATTGAAACATATAACTGACTACCATCACTTTTTCATTGATTCTAAGCATCCAAGTGTATTAAAGAGCAAAGAAAGTGTATCATATGAACAATTCACATTTAATTTGCTTAAATTCAAAACTAGACTTCCGCAACCACAATTCCTTCCAAATGTTTCAATCGTAAAAGGTTTTGATCCAGCAAGACAGTGATATTTGTATGACCATATCCGACAATGCTGTTATTCAGAGGAAGCTAAGGAACTGACATGCCCTAAACCAACTGTTTAAAAGAAGGAAATATACCTTACAAATCAAGAAAAAGAAAATGAGTACAGACCAAAAGGGGGAAGGAAAAAGGCCTTTCTGAATTAAAAATATACAACAATGTGTGTTCATCATGTTTAATATTTAGACAATACAATAACTATTAATGCATATGTATGTTGATTGGTTTAGGTTTATGGTGTTTAATGCCATTTTCAACAATATTTCAATATATTGTGGCGGTCAGTTTTATTGGTGGAGAAACCGGAGTACCCGGAGCAGCATGTCAAGCAATAGAATTTTTTTTTTTTTTTTTAACAACATAATAATTTTATTTATTCTGAATTCTTGCTTGTTACAAATTTAATCAAGAGTCCAAGCTTCTCTTGATGTACCCTGTTACACTCCACTGATTATCCAGGGAATTAATCAGCTGATACAAATTTAAATACATTTTAAGAATAGAAATAATAATATCTAAGAACTATTTATTTTCTTTTTCATAGCATACAAAAAAACTATTATTTATACTATGATTTTTTATCTCATCAATTCTTTTATTTAATTCACATATAAAAAATTTATAAACATTTACATTTTTTGTTTTCTGTTCAGATAAATAATATGAATATTTTCTTTACAAATTATAAATAACTTGACCTTGAAGTAAAAGGTCAAGGTCACATATAATAGCATATGGTAAATTAACTTGGTATTTGGTTTGTTTATGGTGTTTAACACCACTTTCAACAATATTTCAATATATCGTGGCAGTCAGTTTTATTGGTGGAGAAGACTGGCATACCCGGAGAAGCATGTCAAGACAGTTTTTTTTTCCCGAATTATAAATAACTTGACCTTGAAGTAAAAGGTAAAGGTCACATATAATAGCATATGGTAAATTAACTTGGTTTAATCTAGCCATATACCAAAAATTTAAAGTATAAACCCAAAGAGACAAAAGTTATGAGCAAGATATAATATTTTCATATTACAATCAGTAATTTGACCTTGGAGTCAAAGTTCAAGGTCATAGGTAAAAAATAACCATGAACAGTGAATTCAAATAAGTTGATGAATAGACATGCCAAATATCAGTAGCCTAAGTCAAACAATAAGAAAGTTGTAGATCTGAGAGTGTGGTATGCTACATTGTTGAAGACCAAGAAAAAGAATGAAAAATCATTTGAAAACAAAACCAAGGTCTATAGTGAGGTTAATATATAAAATGGCCATATCACGAAAAGTACTTTAGATATTACCATAACATTTTCACACAAGCTTTATTGATATAGTACAACACTAAAAATGCCAAAAACTCAAAATCTGATTTTCCCTCATCTGGACCCATTTTCTCAGTCATGGTCACATTTACATAATGACATGTATCTATGTTTACTTCATATGCCAGTAGTGCACATTAAAAACTTGACTTCACATTTTAGTATGGTATTCAACTCGCCACTTTATCTGGTTCAAACATAGTCATGTAGATTACCCAAGTATGTATATATGACAATGTATGAACTAGATTTCAGTGTATATAATGCGTACAACTTTAATATATGTAATTATGTTATTTTCTTCAGCATGGAACATGTCCAGTGTGTAGAAAAGACTTAAATGGTATAGACTCGTCGTTACAAGACAATTATCCCACTCCAGCAGATATAATAGATAGTAGTTTAACATCACGTAATAATAATACTGAGGATGAAGATTCGTGAAAAGTGATTTTTTTTTATGCAAAACAAGTTTTATATCTATAAAATAACAAATTTGTGTCATTATTTTATAAAAGTATTGTGATATTGCCATATTTTACAACACCTGTCAATGAAGACACAAATTGTTCATATTTATATGTTTACTAAATCCTTGCCAGACAAAATACTCCATTTTAGCTCACCTGGCCCAAGTCAGGCAAAAGAGCAAGTGAGTTCTTGTCATCCTTTGGCATCCATTGTTGTCTGAAATCTTTTTATAATTCTATTTCTCACAAACCAGTGGACCAAGTGAAAACCAACTTTGAAATATTTTATTTCGCTTTTGTTCCATTTGGAACTTAAGCACTACTGCTAGGGTGTATTCTGATTGGCTGAAATTTAATATATCTTCTCACAACCACATATGTGATAGACTTTTTAAATGGTTGTTCCTAACACGACCCTGTACAAACATTGTGTTTTATTTTTATTCTCTGTTTTATATTATTTTCTCAGAAACTGTTAACTTGATTGAACTTATAATGTACATGAATAATCATTGGATGTCATTTGGAAATCCAAGATAACTGCCTCCACAGAACAAAGTATTTCAATGGAGTTTATGTGAAAAGAAATAATTTTTTGTCAGAAACAAGTTACTAGTACTTGATTGAAGCCAAACTGTGTTTGAAATATCAGTGGAATTCCTGTTTTCATTTTTTATATAGATCAGAAATCCAAGATGACCACCATAGGAGGACAAATTTAATATGGGTCCCTATGGAGAAAATATTGTAAAATATTTTTTCTCTGAAACCACTGAAAGAAGAAATCTTAACTGGAATGTTGCTATAAAGGTCCTATACAAAATTGTTTCTTTTGTCAAGTGGGCAATATCACAGTGCAACATTCTAGCAAATGACCCTGTACTAGAATGAATGAATAATTTTTCTCAGAAACTACAGATTTAATTGAGCTCAAGCTGTACATTAATCATTATTAGATAGTTCCTAACACATTTTTGAATGTTTTTTGTGTGGATCATAAATCCAAGATGTTGATCATCACATGACATTTTTAACAAGGGCTATATGTGATAATGATTAAATATCTTTTCCTCAGAAAGTACCAATTTTCTTGAATCCAAACAGTGCATTAATAACCAAGTGAGCAATACAGGCTAATATGAGCCTTCAGTTTTTATTTCTTACAACAAGGATTTATGATTATTATTATGACTTTAGTCCGGGGTGGTTTAAAATGTAATTTATTTATTCTTTGTATCTTACTAATCAAATAGAGATGTCAAAGATTTTTCAAGAAATAGGTTATTGTCAAATTATTTCCACATTAGAAATGTGTAAATAATCAAGTTTTGAAGGCATTTTTTTTAAAACACTTGCTGCTGATAGGAGTTTGATGAGTCCATTGATACTTAACAACTAGTGGCTATATCACCTGTATTTTATTTACATTACAACGTATGATATGGAACCTTGTCTATCCCCTCTCTCAAATTAAATTGTAGTACATCATTTTGTAACTTATATAAAACAATTGTTTCTTATTTGAAGACGGATTTAGATTGTAAGAATAATGGGTATTTCCTACTTTCTGCACATATTTGGATGTGAAATACAGGGAGTCCATCTTATAAGTACATCAGAGATATTTATCTCAAATTTCATGTTCAAAGTGGCAAATTATCAAATTACTTTTACCGGTAGTTAAAAAATATGTAAAATTTTAGTAAATATTTTTGTGTTTTGTTAATATCATTTAAAAATGTCAGATTTTAAAACTCCAAAGAAACGAAATTCCATGGTTTGTTCTTCTAATTTTTGTGTGTGTCTGCAGTTCCATCTCAGTGCCAGATGGGAACTGGTCTACCCATGGTGCAAGATTGAAATTTCTTTCATATCTTGCTGCATTTAGTAACATTATTTTATTATTTATTATGATTTAAGTTGTCTTAATCTGTGTTGATATGATGGTAAAATAGGGAGCCTGTCTCACATATGTTTTAGTTGTAATAAAAGGTTCCTGGCTATAGTTTGATACAAACCAATAGTAATCTTTGTCATACCTAGTACAGTGAAACTTGCCTAAACTGAACCCTGAAAATATCAAAATTATGTGTAAACTGAACTTCTATTCCTAATATTGTCAATTTTAGTGAATTTAACCTGTCTAAACCAAACACCTGTCTATTCTGAACAGAAGTTCTAGTCTGAAAGGGGTTCAGTTTAGACAGGTTTCACTGTATTTTACTTATAGCAAAAAATGCCTTCAAATAACTTAATACTATGTTAGCTTACTTTGACCATCTGATTCAACAGATAGATTTTTTTACATGTTTTAGTGAAATATCTAATAGACATGAGCAAGGATATTGGCAAGGTGCCAAGTCACCATGTGACAATATGGCTACCATCCAAGATGGCCAATGCTGAATATAAAAATAAAAATCAAACTACAATAACATAAATATATTTATATTTACTTGCATATATCCTATAAACTGTGTGAGTGCCTATCACTACTTAAATTGTGAGTTCAAAACCCTTTCATGGTGAAGTGTACTCGATGCAACATTATGTGAAAAAGTTTTCCAGTGACTTGCGACAGGTAGGTGGTGTTCTCGGGGTACTCCAGTTTCCTCCACCAATAAAACTGATCACCACGATATAACTGAAATGTTGTTCAAAGTGGCATTAAACACCATAAACCAAACTAACCTATAAACTGTTTGACCCAAGTTCATGCACATCTACTGATGTATTTTGCACAAAAGAAATTATTGGTTGGTGAATTAGACATAAAATCATTGATAGGAATGTCATATTATTTAGAAATTTATTACAACTTAGTGGATGTTATAAATATAATGTTTCTAATCATTGGAAGGAAACAATTACCAATTTGAGTGAAAACCAATTCTGTTTCAGTTGTAAGAAAATAACAATTTCAGCCATTTGAAAGTCATTATGCCCATTTAATGCATTTGAGGGGAAATGTTTAAATCAGATTGAATAGCAAATTCATCTTTTTTTTTTAACAATCTTCTGCATTTATAGATTTTTTAAATCTCAATGTTCATTCCTTTTGGTTCTCTTCTTGTGTACATTTTGTATTTACAAAAAGATGCCACCTCAGCCTTCCTTTATAGACAAGATTAACCACTCTTCCATTTTATTTTGCCAATAGATATTCCCATTTGTGGGAACTAATTAAACTTGTTACAAAGTATCTTGAATTTGGGGGTAAAAAGTCATTTTCTTGGATACTTTAAAGTAAAAATTGTGTCTGTCCATAGACTATATAGTAGCTTTTAATTAATATCTCCTGAATAACTGTAATACTCTGATGTGTCAAAGTTAAATGATTGGTCTGTCTGATTACCTCAATACAGTTTAACTATTTTGTCTTTTGTTTAAATCAGCTTTATAATATACATCTACATCTCCAAACCATTTCAGATTACCTTTTCATAGTTTGCCTTGTCCAATACTTGATGGCTTCAAATATGAAATTGTAACTTGCTCTTTCCATAATGTAGCTGAAAAATTACTGAGTTGGCATTGAACAACAATCACTCAGAATGAATAATGTACCGATAGACCATATCAGTAGTGTGATGGCTAGCGTGCTTGCCTTGATTCAGGCTCAAGTCAAACCAAAGGCTATCAAATTGATATTTGCTCTTTCTCTGATAAGCACACAGCATTAAGTAGTAAGAGCAAAAACTGTTTGGCTCAGAATTGGGAGCAACATGTCTAACCAAGGACTGTTGTTTCAGTGAGCTAGCACTATAAAAATGTAACTAAGCATTTTGGTATAGTACAAAGTGGACATAACCTCATTGAATATACCTTGTTCTCGTTATCATATTGCTGACAAGTTACTCATTAAGCAGGTAATCAGTTTTTCACTAAAAAAAAAAAGACAGAATCTGCCTTTGTATGGAAACTCCTACATTTTATTTTAGTGTTTTATTTTTGTGTAAGTTAAATATGGACATTTTTTTCAACTTCCTATATCCCAAACCATGAAGAATGGTGGGGGAAAGACATGTTTTTGTGTCAAAAACTACCTTTAATGTAGATACGATTGACCTGAATGACACCTATACACACATGATTCAATGAAATGCATTACACCCCAATAATCAATTTTTAGCTCACCTGGCCATAGTCCATGTGAGCTTTTGTCATGGCTAGGCATCCATCGTCAATCCGTCATCGTCGTCCATCCGTTAGCTTTTCACATTTAAATCTTCTTCTCTGAAACCACTGAACAGATTTGAACCAAACTTGCCAGAAATGTTCATTGGATGGTCCTCTACCAGATTTGTGTTTTTGGTGCTGATTTGAAATTCAACATGGCTGCCAGGGCCCATAATGTGTTCTCATTGGCTGAAATTTTAAAAATCTTCTTGTTAGAAACCACTAAGCCAATTGAATTGTGACTTTGCAGGAATGATCATTGGGTGGTCCTGTACTAAACTTGTGAATCGTTTGCTGATCGGAAATTCAAGATGGCCACCATGACTCGACTTTAACATAGGACCCTATGGAAAAAATGTTTAAAAGTCATCTCTGAAACCAGTAAGTCAATTTAAAGCAAACATGGCATGGATGGTCCTTAAGTGGTCAATTTTCAAAATTGTGTCAGGTGACCCTGACTTCCATCCAAGATGGCCGCCTTCAGTGGACATAGTTTTAACATAGGACCCTATGGGAAAAATGTTTAAGAATTTTTTCCTCTGAAACCAGTGAGCCAATTTAAAGCAAACATGGCATGAATGATCCTTAAATGGACAACTTTCAAAATTATATCCAGTGACACAGACCTCCATCCAAGATGGCCACCATCAGTGGACATAGTTTTAACATAGGACCCTATTGGAAATATGTTTTAGAATCTTCTCCTCTGAAACCAGTAAGCCAATTTAAAGCAAACATGGCATGGGTGGTCAATTTTCAAAATTGTGTCCGGTGACCCTGACCTCCATCCAAGATGGCCGCCTTCAGCGGACATAGTTTTAACATAGGACCCTATGGGAAATTTTATTAAAAGTCTTCTCTGAAACCAGTCAGCCAATTTAAAGCAAACATGGCATGGATGGTCCTTAAGTGGTCAATTTTCAAAATTGTGTCCGGTGACCCTGACCTCCATCCAAGATGGCCGCCTTCAGCGGACATAGTTTTAACATAGGACCCTATGGGAAAAAATGTTTTAAAATCTTCTCCTATGAAACCAGTAAGCCAGTATAGCAAACATGTCTTCGATGGTCCTTAGGTGGTCAACTTCCAAAATTGTGTTCAGTGACCCCGATCTCGGTCCAAAATGGCCGCCGTCAGCGGACATAGTTTTAACATAGGACCATATGGGAATTTTTTTTTAAAGTCTTCTCCTCTGAAACCAGTCGGCCAATTTAAAGCAAACATGGCATGGATGGTCCTTGGCTAGTATACTTTCAAAATTGTGTCCGGTGACCCTGACCACCATCCAAGATGACTGCCATGAGCAGACATAGTTTTAACGTAGAACCCTATGGGATTTGAATAGTAACTTAGATTTATTCGGCATGCAGACATTCTTAAGAGGGCTTATTTATGTCAGGTGAGCGATACAGGCTCACCTGAGACTCTAGTTTTATAAGTTTTAAAAAACGTGTTTACAAATGGTGTTTCACAACACTTCCAAAGTTTGTTTTGCTAATGGTAGTTTTTCAAATTTAGTCTTTTATCTGAAAAGTATGATTAGGGAAAAATAGACTACAGTGGATAGATGACATGTTACAGACAGGTTTTATCAATAAAAGGATGGTAGGGAAAATGAGAGTACATCACTCTGTAATTGATTGACTGATACACCGCTTGTGAACAACAGGACTGGTAACGACAGTTCAGCTTGTCCCATCAAATTGAGAAGGCAGGCTTAATAAACATCAGTGCCAGAAGACACCATTTGCTACATTTGTACATCAGCTTGTTTTCTAAATTGCATTTTGGTAGCCACATAAGTGTAAAGACTGTCAACATAAACTTGATCTTCAGCACTTGAGAGCCAGCTGAACACCCATAAATCTTCGGAAGTTGTCATTTCGTCGTCCACATGCTTGATTCGATTGATCATATGACCACCAGGAAGTCTACAATCCATTTGAGAATGTTGCCCCCAACACCATAGTGTTGAAGTTTTTGAAGAAAGCGGCGTTGGTGTGGCATTTAAACAAATGCTTTGGGAAGGTTCAAGAGGATCCAATTTTCCTGATCACCAGTATCTTGAATATTAATTAGCTGGGGCGTGGATGTTCATGACAAAGTAAGTTTCACAGGACCTACGTATACGCTTACAGAAATCATGTTGTTCTTCAGTGAGATTTGTATGTATTTATAATGGGTAAGTATGAAGGATGTGTTCTTGCAACAAATTTAATGTTGACGAGATTGGTCCATAGTTGGAAGTTTGGCTTATATCACCTTTGAAACGGTCGTTACGAATGCGACTATATAGCTGATTTCTAGTCTTTGAATTATTTGGCTTGATTGATAAACTAAGTAGCTGGAGGAAACTCCCGACAAGTACACCGTCTCCCTAAAAACCACCCGATATCTTCTGTTGTTAAATCAGTGACACTGTTCTTAAATCCTATTTGTAATTTTCATGGTCTAACGCTGGCTTTGCCTCCTCCAGGTAAAACCATTCACCGGTGCTATCCTAGTCTGCCAAATGCGTCCATTAACAAAATCCTTGGAATGCAGTCTGGTCCCGATGCATGGCTCCTCTGAATTTAGATTCTGAATGAGTTATGCTTTAATGTAAGATATAGACGATGTTTTATCTCCATTATGTTACAGAAATAATTTGCACACTCTTATTAGTCAAAACAAATGTTTGTAATCAATGGTCTTTCATATAGCGCATGAATACTTGTATTGTATGTTGTGACTTTCATATAGGTAGATAGAACATCGAATACTGGAGCTATTCGTGAATTTTAATACGCTGTATTACATATGTAAATATGCAAAATTCTGCTTTGTTTGTTAATCCAGAAGTGTGACAAAAAAGAACAACATTTCCATGCTACCGATACAAAATAACATGTTAATATATGTTTCCACTGACAATTTGAAAGCAGTATTGTCGATGTAGTCGGTATAGACTATCAGCATCTGGTTTATCGGAGCGTAGATGGTCGTGAGTTTTTGTAAGCATCATCGGTCACAATAGACATGATACATAATATTGACCAGTCTTAATTGTCTGAGGTGAAAACATATGGAATCCTGGGGATTTTTCATTGAAGTCAATTCAAATTTAAATCAAAATATTAAATTGAGTGGTATATTTTTATTTAGACACATTCTGATATACAGCATCATCTTCCACAAAATATAACTATTTTATATCTGAAAACTATTTAAGGAATATTTGAAATTGTTGAACAGGTTATACGATATAACCTGGTTTGGGTCAGTTTACACTTAATAAACCGCGAATATGAAAAGCGTAAACTGACACAAACCAGGTTATGCAAGTATAACCTGTTCAACAATTTCAAATATTCCTTATAATTTAATTTTTGCAACAAAATTTAATTATTTCTCGATTTTAATTGCGATTATTTCATGTGACTATTTGAATTTGTCGTTAGCGGATGAACACGTTGGTGACGTCACAATACCAACCCAGGTTATCGAGTATAACCAATGTTGCTCCAGGCGGATCAGCCAATCGGATTGCAGTATTCACATCGAATTAAATTATTATAAAATAAATTACCTCGCAACAAATAATTCATTAAGCAATTACATATATGTATAAAACTATCACAATTATGAACTTAATTGAAAAAGTAGACCACTGTATATATACAACTTGATGTATCATTATAACTGATTAAAACTTAAAATGGTATTGAAAATGGCGTTCAAGCACACAGTCCAAATCATAATCCATTGATGAAAGTGGGAAGATATTGCTGAACAGCTGCACCATGAGCGCATGATAATTGTTCTCAACAGTCAAGTTGTAAACTCTGTAAAAATTGCCATTTTATCAAACCACGTTTTATGACTGGAACGTGTGGAAAAAACTCACAATGGGTAACAGTGAAAACCGTCAAAAAATAGGATACTTTCATCAATCCTAAGGCGGTGTAAAAATTTATTTAAATTCGGAAAAAGCGCGTTTGTTGTTAGCGTCGGTCATGTGGACGGACGGGTGACTGTATACCACAATACACTGCGTCCCATTTTTTATCGGTTATATAATGTAGTATGTATAAGTATTAGAGACTTGATTTAGGAACTGTATTATCGGTTTTTCGAATGCCAATTTCAGACTCGCATATTTTTTTTTCATGATCAGCTTTGATTAACAATGATTAAAACAGTATTTTTTAATTTAGATGTTTGTTTTGTTTTGATATCGTCGATTATGAGTGCACGAGATATATTAATTTCATAGTGTGGATTTTCAAAGTTTAAATGATTAACATTTTTAAAGAGGATTTACGATCTTACGAAATTATAATCTTCAAAATGACAAAATTGTAAATGCCAAATATTCAGAGTCAAGTTGAACGGTGTAGTCAACAGAAAAATATTCGAATATGATGCTGAAGTTACATTTGCCTCCCAGGCCTTTCACATTTTTACAGTATACAACAACACTCTTTGAAACTGAAATGTTGTGCATTTTTTTCATCAGTTTCTTTGATGAATTATTTTCACCCAGAGTCTACAAAGAACACATTTTATTGAATGCATTTGAAAAGTTTCACGTGCAAAATATAGAACTAAAATGGTATTTCATTTCTGTTGCGTATTAAACACAATCAAAAATTACTTAGCTATGCAGGGTTTCAAAAATGATTTTGGCGCACATACTTGCAGACGATAGTATTCATTATTATATAGATTTTTGGTGACAGAAAATTGGACTCGTGCAAGCAGTCGATAGGTTTAAAAAGCTAAAAAAACAAAACAAATTCGAGGGAGAACCATATTATCAACTTGGAATACGAAGTAGATATGTGTCGATCATTTCTATATTTATACATGTAATTAAATTGAAATAAACTGCTTATCCATAAAGGAATCTTTATTATTTCTACCTACAGTTGAATGAGGATTAAAATAATATTGACGGTCTTAAATACATTGAACTCGTACAAAGCTAAAACTGTTGACAATAAATGACCTAATTTTTTAACTCTCACATGGATTTAGAATTTACAGGTTTCTTTTGGTTAAAATAATTAATATTAATTGAAGGGAGATATGAATTGAAGAATACAAAAATAATAATAAAATGGCAAACGAGCAGTTCCGCATTTCACATATGATATTTATTATTTTCTCTACACTCGTGACTGGTGAGTATATAATATAAATAAGTAAACTTTAACAAGTTAATACTTAAATATACACAAATGTATATCGATTTGTTAAACTGGCAGAAATTTATAATCAAGTACATGTAGTAAATGATGGTGTTTAACACAATATTTCAGTTATATCGTGGCGGTAAGTCATATCGGTGGAGGAAACTGGAGTACCAGGTGAAAACCAACGACCTGTCCATTGTTTTCTATTGTAGGCTGTATCTGGAGACTTATAACTACATTGTGACCAGTGCCGGGTTTACCTCTAGGCTTGACAATCTGACGCCTACGGCCTCATCATCCAGGAGGCCTCCGGCCAAGGTGTATATATTTTTTTTACATTGTCGTAGACCTTTCTTACATATGTTGTCATAACCCATTGTAGTTTCTAAACCCTTATGTAATTTTCCTCCATTTCAGAATAATACTGTCTTACGCCAATAACTTGACACTAGCATTTATTTCTGTATTTATTGTGTCCTTCTAGTAAAGCAGTGAGATAGATAAGTTGAAAATACTAGAGGCTCGTCTGAACTTTCATCGCTCACCAGATTATGCATATTCAAGTTTGTGTTCAATATTCAATGAAGTCTAGATTTTAAGAAAAAATATTAATACATAGGATCCAATGTTCAATTGTAACCCATAAGGCTGCAATAAAAAAAAGGGGGGAGGGTGGGCGTTGCTCCGTACAAGACAGAGGAAACTTGACATATTACCGGTATCACTTAGAACAATTCATTCAACGAACAAAACAATCACATCAAAGTTGGATGAAAAATAAAAATTATTTATACCTGTCAAATATACAAAATTTGGGAATTTGGAACCCTTTTAGACCCCTTTTTGGAATAATAAAAACGTAGATATCAAATTTAATGCGCACGATGCGTTTCTGGAATAACCTTCATCAGGTACGTTACTGGAATAACCTTCATCAGGTACGTTACTGGAATAACCTTCATCAGGTACGT
>MJUT01044436.1:0-12498 GCA_002080005.1 Gigantidas platifrons | reverse complement strand
AATAACCTTCATCAGGTACGTTTCTGGAATAACCTTCATCAGGTACGTTTCTGGAATAACCTTCATCAGGTACACTCAAAATCGACAGATTGGAAAACCAAATAATTTAAAGTTATAGGAGCAATAAAACCAAAGAACCTAAATAGTCAAAAGAAATTGATGGTCCATCAATAGCTCATAAAGATGAACACTTTGCAAAAAATTAAAATTGGATGAAAATTTAAAAGTTTATTTTTGTTAATTCTCTATTTTGACATCTTTTATGTCAAAAACTGTAATAACGTTATGCGTGCTTCTAAAAGAAACTTTCATAAAGAATGCATTAAAATGTCCTCATCAAACACAAATGAACAATACATAATTTATATCCATATATATGCACATACCCTTTTTGACATCTTTAGGCCTCTTCTTTCTTTTGTTTATACTTTTCATCAAAGACAAAATCATAAACTTTGTCGGGGGCCATCCATTGAACATTCCTACCAAGCTTGGTTCCAATTGGCGTAATGGTTTCAGAGAAGAAGATTAAAATGCAAAAATTTACGGAAGTGATGGCAATACTTTACATGACTATTTGGGCCAAGTGAGCTAACAAGGTTCTATCAGACATCACATTTGTTTCGAAGTCGTGGCGCAAGAATTTGTTTTTCAACAGATGTAAAGAAAGCCGCTGGCCCAGCTGTGCCATTGCGCACACCTGATGATCCCACGCTTGGTGAGTATTTAATCAGCTTCACTTAATTCTGTTTAAAATACGTTTCCATCTTCCTCTAGTTCCAAGGGTGGGGGTTCGGAGGGGTCTCACTTGTGGAGTAGTCTATGGCCTCTCTTCGTCTAAATCCGGCTCCGATTGTGACACCCATTTCTTTCTATTACATGTATATGCTGTCTGTGTGGAGACTTGCTAGTATTATTAGATTGTGGCATCAATTTCTGTCTATTGTAGGATATGTGTATGGTGGCTTATTGCTACATTGTCACATCAATTTCTTTTATTGTAGGCTGTGTGGATGGAGACGTATTACTACATTGTGACCTCAATTTCTTACTATTGTAGGCTGTGTGGGGGAGACGTATTACTACATTGTGACCTCCATTTCTTTCTATTGTAGGCTGTGTGGGTGATGACGTATTACTACATTGTGACCTCCATTTCTTTCTATTGTAGGCTGTGTGTGTGGAGACGTATTACTACATTGTGACCTCAATTTCTTACTATTGTAGGCTGTGTGGGTGATGACGTATTACTACATTGTGACCTCCATTTCTTTCTATTGTAGGCTGCGTGTGTGGTGACTTAATACTACATTGTGACTTCCATTTCTTTCTATTGTAGGTTGTGTGTGTGGTGACTTAATACTACATTGTGACCTCCATTTCTTTCTATTGTAGGCTGTGTGTGTGGTGACTTATTACTACATTGTGACTTCCATTTCTTTCTATTGTAGGTTGTGTGTGTGGTGACTTATTACTACATTGTGACTTCCATTTCTTTCTATTGTAGGATGTGTGTGGAGACGCATTACTATATTGTGACCTCCATTTCTGTCTATTGTAGGCTGTGTGGGGGAGACGTATTACTACATTTTGACTTCCATTTCTTTCTATTGTAGGATGTGTGTGGAGACGTATTACTACATTGTGACCTCCATTTCTTTCTATTGTAGGATGTGTGTGTGGAGACGTATTACTACATTTTGACCTCCATTTCTCTCTATTGTAGGATGTGCGTGTGGAGACGTAATACTACATTATGACATCCATTTCTTTCTATTGTAGGCTGTGTGGGGGAGACGTATTACTACATTTTGACTTCCATTTCTTTCTATTGTAGGCTGTGTGTGTGGAGACGTATTACTACATTGTGACCTCCATTTCTTTCTATTGTAGGCTGTGTGGGGGAGACGTATTACTATATTGTGACCTCCATTTCATGCTGTTGTAGGCTGTGTGTGTGGAGACGTATTACTACATTGTGACCTCCATTTCTTTCTATTGTAGGCTGTGTGGGGGAGACGTATTACTACATTGTGACATTCATTTATCTCTATTGTAGGATGTGTGTGTGGAGACGTATTACTACATTATGACACACATTTCGTTCTGTTGTAGGCTGTGTGTGTGGAGACGTATTACTACATTGTGACACACATTTCGTTCTGTTGTAGGCTGTGTGGGGGAGACGTATTACTACATTTTGACTTCCATTTCTTTCTATTGTAGGCTGTGTGTGTGGAGACGTATTACTACATTGTGACCTCCATTTCTTTCTATTGTAGGCTGTGTGGGGGAGTCGTATTACTACATTTTGACTTCCATTTCTTTCTATTGTAGGCTGTGTGTGTGGAGACGTATTACTACATTGTGACACCCATTTCTTTCTGTTGTAGGATGTGTGGGGGAGACGTATTACTACATTGGGACCTCCATTTAATTCTATTGTAGGCTGTGTGGGGGAGACGTATTACTACATTTTGACCTCCATTTCTTTCTATTGTAGGATGTGTGTGTTGAGACGTAATACTACATTGTGACCTCCATTTCTTACTATTGTAGGTTGTGGGTATGGAGACGTAATACTACATTGTGACACCCATTTCTTTCTATTGTAGGCTGTGTGGGTGGTGACGTATTACTACATTGTGACCTCCATTTCTTTCTATTGTAGGCTGTGTGAATGATGACATATTACTACATTGTGACACCCATTTCTTTCTATTGTAGGATGTGTGTGTGGTGACGTATTACTACATTGTGACACCCATTTCTGTCTATTTTAGGATGTGTGTGTGGAGACGTATTACTACATTGTGACCTCCATTTCTTTCTATTGTAGGCTGTGTGGGTGATGACGTATTACTATATTGTGACACCCATTTCTTTCTAGTGTAGGCTGTGTGGGGGAGACGTATTACTACATTGTAACCTCAATTTCTTACTATTGTAGGCTGTGTGGGTGGTGACGTATTACTACATTGTGACCTCCATTTCTTTCTATTGTAGGCTGTGTGAATGATGACGTATTACTACATTGTGACACCCATTTCTTTCTATTGTAAGGAGTGTGTGGAGACGTAATACTACATTGTGACCTCCATTTCATTCTGTTGTAGGATGTGTGTGAGGAGACGTATTACTACAGTGTGACTTCCATTTCTTTCTATTGTAGGCTGTGTGTGTGGTGACGTATTACTACATTGTGACCTCCATTTCTGTCTATTGTAGGATGTGTGTGTGTGGAGACGTATTACTACATTGTGACATCCATTTCTTTCTATTGTAGGATGAGTGTGGAGACGTATTACTACATTGTGACCTCCATTTATTTCTATTGTAGGCTGTGTGAATGATGACGTATTACTACATTGTGACACCCATTTCTTTCTATTGTAGGATGTGTGTGTGGTGACGTATTACTACATTGTGACCTCCATTTCTTTCTATTGTAGGCTGTGTGGGTGATGACGTATTACTATATTGTGACACTCATTTCTTTCTATTGTAGGCTGTGTGGGTGAGACGTATTACTACATTGTAACCTCCATTTCTTACTATTGTAGGCTGTGTGGGTGGTGACGTATTACTACATTGTGACCTCCATTTCTTTCTATTGTAGGCTGTGTGAATGATGACGTATTACTACATTGTGACACCCATTTCTTTCTATTGTAAGGAATGTGTGGAGACGTAATACTACATTGTGACCTCCATTTCAATCTGTTGTAGGATGTGTGTGAGGAGACATATTACTACAATGTGACTTCCATTTCTTTCTATTGTAGGCTGTGTGTGTGGTGACGTATTACTACATTGTGACCTCCATTTCTGTCTATTGTAGGATGTGTGTGTGTGGAGACGTATTACTACATTGTGACATCCATTTCTTTCTATTGTAGGATGAGTGTGGAGACGTATTACTACATTGTGACCTCCATTTATTTCTATTGTAGGCTGTGTGTGGAGACGCATTACTACATTGTGACACCCATTTCTTTCTATTGTAGGCTGTGTGTGTGGTGACGTTTTACTACATTTTGACCTCCATTTCTCTCTATTGTAGGATGTGTGTGTGGGGACGTATTACTGCATTGTGACCTCCATTTCTTTCTATTTTAGGATGTGTGTGTGGAGACGAATTACTACACTGTGACTTCCATTTCTTTCTATTGTAGGCTGTGTGGGTGATGACGTATTACTACATTATGACCTCCATTTCTCTCTATTGTAGGATGTGTGTGTGGGGACGTATTACTGCATTGTGACCCCCATTTCTTTCTTTTTTAGGATGTGTGTGTGGAGACGTATTACTACACTGTGACTTCCATTTCTTTCTATTGTAGGCTGTGTTTGTGGAGACGAATTACTACATTGTGATATCCATTTCTTTCTATTGTAGAATGAGTGTGGAGACGTATTACTACATTGTGATCTCCATTGCTTTCTATTGTGGGCTGTGTGGGGGAGACGTATTACTACATTGTGACACCCATTTCTCTCTATTTTAAGGTTTTGTTTGTGGAGACGTATTACTACATTGTGACCTCCACTTCTCTCTATTGTAGGCTGTGTGTGTGGAGACGTATTACTACATTGTGACTTCAATTTCTCTCTATTGTAGGGTGTGTTTGTGTGGAGACGTATTACTACATTGTGACCTCCACTTCTCTCTATTGTAGGCTGTGTGTGTGGAGACGTATTACTACATTTTGACTTCCATTTCTTTCTATTGTAGGATGTGTGTGTGGAGACGTATTACTACATTTTGACCTCCATTTCTTTCTATTGTAGGCTGTGTGGGTGATGACGTATTACTACATTGTGACCTCCATTTCTTTCTATTGTAGGATGTGTGTGTGGAGACGTATTACTACATTGTGACACACATTTCGTTCTGTTGTAGGCTGTGTGGGGGAGACGTATTACTACATTTTGACTTCCATTTCTTTCTATTGTAGGATGAGTGTGGAGACGTATTACTACATTGTGACCTCCATTTCTTTCTATTGTAGGCTGCGTGTGTGGTGACTTAATACTACATTGTGGCACACATTTCTTTCTATTGTAGGCTGTGTGTGTGGTGACTTATTACTACATTGTGACCTCCATTTCTTTCTATTGTAGGCTGTGTGTGTGGTGACTTATTACTACATTGTGACCTCCATTTCTTTCTACTGTAGGAGGTGTGTGTGGTGACTTATTACTACATTGTGACCTCCGTTTCTTACTATTGTAGGTTGTGCGTGTGGAGACGCAATACTACATTGTGACCTCCATTGCTTTCTATTGTAGGCTGTGTGGGTGATGACGTATTACTACATTGTGACCTCCATTTCTCTCTATTGTAGGATGTGTGTGTGGAGATGTATTACTACATTGTGACTTCAATTTCTCTCTATTGTAGGGTGTGTTTATGTGGAGACGTATTACTACATTGTGACCTCCACTTCTCTCTATTGTAGGCTGTGTGTGTGGAGACGTATTACTACATTGTGACTTCCATTTCTTTCTATTGTAGGCTGTGTGGGGGAGACGTATTACTACATTGTGACCTCCATTTCTCTCTATTGTAGGCTGTGTGTGTGGAGACGTATTACTACATTATGACTTCAATTTCTCTCTATTGTAGGGTGTGTTTGTGTGGAGACGTATTACTACATTGTGACCTCCACTTCTCTCTATTGTAGGCTGTGTGTGTGGAGACGTATTACTACATTGTGACTTCCATTTCTTTCTATTGTAGGCTGTGTGTGTGGAGACGTATTACTACATTGTGACCTCCATTTCTCTCTATTGTAGGCTGTGTTTGTGGAGACGTATTACTACATTGTGACCTCCATTTCTTTCTATTGTAGGCTGTGTGTGTGGAGACGTATTACTACATTTTGACTTCCATTTCTTTCTATTGTAGGCTGTGTGGGGGAGACGTATTACTACATTGTGACCTCCATTTCTTTCTATTGTAGGCTGTGTGGGGAGACGTATTACTACATTTTGACCTCCATTTCTCTCTACTGTAGGCTGTGTGTGTGGAGACGTATTACTATATTTTGACTTCCATTTCTTTCTATTGTAGGCTGTGTGGGTGATGACATATTACTACATTTTGACTTCCATTTCTTTCTATTGTAGGCTGTGTGGGTGATGACGTATTACTACATTTTGACTTCCATTTCTTTCTATTGTAGGCTGTGTGGGTGATGACGTATTACTACATTTTGACCTCCATTTCTCTCTACTGTAGGCTGTGTGTGTGGAGACGTATTACTACATTTTGACTTCCATTTCTTTCTATTGTAGGCTGTGTGGGTGATGACGTATTACTACATTGTGACACCCATTTCTTTCTATTGTAGGTTGTGTGTGTGGAGACGTATTACTACATTGTGACCTCCATTCTTTCTATTGTAGGCTGTGTGGGTGATGACGTATTACTACATTGTGACCTCCATTCTTTCTATTGTAGGCTGTGTGGGTGATGACGTATTACTACATTGTGACCTCCATTTCTTTCTATTGTAGGATGTGTGTGGAGACGTATTATTACATTGTGACCTCCATTTCTTTCTATTGTAGGCTGTGTGGGGGAGACGTATTACTACATTGTGACCTCCATTTATTTCTATTGTAGGGTGTGTTTGTGTGGAGACTTATTACTACATTGTGACCTCCATTTATTTCTATTGTGGGCTGTGTGGGTGGTGACGTATTACTGCATTGTGACCTCCGTTTATTCTATTGTAGGATGTGTGGGAGGAGATTTTTGTTATTACTACAGCTATGCATATAGCAGTACGACATTTTACTATTGTGGTACGGGGTGTTGTGGATACTATTACAACCGAGAATGTTGCAGCAAGTATGTTAATATAGAATATAACCAGAAGATTTACAACAAGAACATTGTATTGCCGTTTCCGTACTTTACAGTACAAAGGTTCACGTCGATGCAACAGTAAAATCGAAAAAAAAAACACGTCCAAATAAAGAAAATAGAACACGGAATAGCGAATATATACACACAGGCGACAGAAGTTTCGGTCTACAATATATATTGCTATGTATGCAAATATGACATTAAAAAAAAACCTGGTCAAATTGACCACTGAATATTTTACTTTATTGTTTTATTGGTGGAGGAAACAAGAGTATTCTAGAAAACAACCGACATGTTGCAAGTTACAAACAAGTAACCGACTCGTCACAAGTTTCAAGTAAACTTTGCCTGTATCAAGTACATCTTTCAATGGTGCTTTGTATCTGGTGTAAATCCAACCATCTCGACGACAAGTTCTCCGTAGTCCTTTGAATCTGATCGAATAAAATATATGGCATCGTAATATAAATCATAGCTTGATTTCACTGTTGGAGAACTCTGCTAAGGAATAATTTATGTGTTTGTTATTTATTTCCCACATACTATTTGGGGAAGTCTTACACTTTACTAATTTCGAGTAAGAGGTTATTGTTTACGCAATTTTCAGCTATATCATAGTGAGAACAAGTTACTGTTTAAAGACATGCCAATGAAGCCAGCTTTGTATTAATCACGTTTTGTTTGATTTTTATAGTGTCCGTTTACTGAAGCAACAGTTCCGCAGGTAAGCGTGTAGCTCCACGGGGATACATATCTTGCATCCGAGCCATCCTTTCTCTGTTCTGATTCCCGAGTATTGCTGGCTTAGCAGAGAAGCTGTAGATACGCATTTTATGGCATTTGGTTTATCCGACCTGCAATCAAACCAATGATATTCGGCACTCGATCATTAGAGCAGAGCTACGGATTTATGTTGTAACACAGTTCGTCAATGCTGATTATATATCAATTTGAACAGCATCGGTGGTGTAGTGGTTAGCGTGGTCGCCCCGAGTGCTGTATATCGTGGATTCGAACCCCTATTGGATCAAAGCAAAGACTATAAAATTGGCATTTGTTGCTTCTCCGCTAAGCACGCAGCATAAAGGAAAAAGAGCAAAAAAGCTTGGCTTGGATGGTTGGTTCTGAATCACCATGATGTGTCCGATTGGGCGACATATCTATCCGCGGACTGTTGTCTCAGGGAGCTAGCACTATAGAGGTAAATATTGTATAAAGTAAGAATTTATACATAGACATTTCATGATTCTTGTTGATTTTAAAACTTGTCTAATTTATTCCTACCCTTAATATATTTCAGTGCTGGAACGATTGCGGGTTCTATTGTTGGAGGACTGGTCGTTCTTGCTATTATAATTGGTGTCATAGCGTGTTGTATTGTAACTCAGCAAGCACAGAAAAAGAGAATTAAACAGAGACAGGCAGAGCAAGCTAGAGTTGTTACAATAGGTACAATATACATTATAGGGTTCGATGCTGAAATATGAAACGAAAGTCTAAACATTGATGGTCAACAATTCCACCAATATCAACAAAACGAACAATCATCTCTTACCCTAAATTACTGAACACAAAAAGATCACGACATACAGCGTTTGAAATCAAGGTCTTGGTCTGAGACAGGCACAATGATGCGACAGGGTTAAACCGGTTATGGAACATGCCTTGAATTATATTTCAGATGATTGCTAATCTTCTTTCTATCTACTGGTATTATCATGGCTCGAGTGTAGTTGCATTTTTATGAATCATAATCAGTCAAATTACACAATTTCGTCATTAGCAGCTCTTTCATTCGTCATTAAGATTTACACAACCCAAACCTGATGATTATGGTATGCATCATGTTATACAGTCATGTTCGTCAGAATTGTTTTTAGCTATAAAATGTTTATCAAGATAGTAATTATCTTGTATTTACTGTTTGTTTTAAATTATCTTGTACTTATTGGTACTTTTGTCAATTTTCTTACATTTTTTTGGCACTTCCGTAAATTATCTTGTATTTATTGATACTTTCGTAAATTATCTTGTATTTATTTGTACATTCGTAAATTATTTTATATTTATTGGTAATTTCATAAATGATCTAGTACTTATTTGTACTTTTTTGTAGATTGTGATTGATTCTAGTCCTTAAATATGATCTTATTTTATTTACAGTAAGTAATGGAGGAGTGCCACCCTACGGTGGAATGCAACAACCTTACGGTCCAAGCCACCCACCGCCCGATTATTCTCCATTTGGTGCTTCGGGTCAGCATGCAGCGATGGGCAGTGATTCTGCTTATCCCCCACCCGCAGCAGCATACGGACAGGCAACAGGAGGAATGGTGGCAACATCTCATATGGCACCGCCGCCACCTTATGCTGAGAAAATGAAACTTTAGACATTTCAGCTTGATTCTTTAACACATTCCGTCATATTATTTGGAACATTACAAACACAAATGGATTATATCAGTATGTTTCCGACGTAAAATTGTGCCTAATTTGGTAACGTTTTTATCTTGAAGATATTAAAAAAATACTGACGCCTGTTTGCTAAGAAAGAAAAGACATTAAGAAAATCTTTGTGTGTTATAATTTGATTCATTGATCACAATTAATAAATCAGATTATTGTTTACTTAGTTTTTAGGCCATTTTTTTTTTTTTTGCATTTTGTTAAAGGTATCTAAAAGCCATATCATTACTATGCATTGTAAAGTCTTCAAGTAAACAGACCTACTTGATCTAATTCCATGCTAAGGGTGCAATGGTAAGATTAACATTTTGCTTTGAGGAAACATTATATATAACCTTCCATAGCCATAGGTGCTTCCTACCAAATTTCAATTAATTTGGCCAAATGGTTTTAAGAGACGATTTTCTTTAATTGGCAGATCACAAACAAGAACTGCCTATAGCGGCCATGCTAGTTGTATTATACGCAACGAAATATGGAAATTTTGTACAGTGTCTCCTATACCTCATTTCTACAAAGTAACAATTCATTGTGCCTCCGAGTTTCAGAAACAAGAATTGCCATGGCGACCATGTTTTTGTCCAATCGGGGTGAAAGGAGGAAATCTTATAAAGGACCTTCCATAGATGCTTCCTGTAAACTGTTGCTTTAGTTGGCCAAATGGTTTCAGAGGAGAAGATTTTTAGAAATTGACCAACCAGAAACAAGAATTGCCTATATGTCTTTGGCATGTGTGTTAACAGATTGGATCGAAATGACTATCTTTTTAGAGGACCTTCTATAAATTCTGCCTACCAAATTTCGGTTCATTTGGCCAATTTTGCAGGTACAGATGTATACCTGAGGAGTGTTACAAAAAATGAGATCATCTCGTCAAACTTATGTCTTGTCATGACAAAGCTAAAACAATTGCTCATCTGCCACTAAACAACAATCAAACAAACGAGACTATTTAAGATATTAAAAAAATAAATAAATAAAACAAACAAAAATATGTCTTAAATTAATACTGATGTGGAGTAGCTAGTCAATTGTTTTATATTTATGGTAGTCTGATATTGTTTGTTGGTTATTATCCCCCCCCCCCCCCAATCACACTTTCTTGTTTACAGATAACTTTAGTAAACATGGATAGATTTGAATAATTTTTTGCATGTGGCTTGTAATTATCATTATCTTGGATGGGTTCTAACATGGATATATTTGAAGCAAGGGTTTTGGGGGAAATCTTAATCTTTGGTTGAAAAATCACAAATTTTGAGAATTGTGTCTTGTTTACGAGATAATTTCAGTATACATGGATAGATTTGAATAATTTTTTGCATGTGGCTTGTAAGTATATTATACATTAAGACTGCAAGGCTGCTTTCTATAAATATATAAAACTAAATATTATGCAAGTGCAGGGGGATACGTCGCACATTTATGCACTAGGCGGTTCTTTTATTACCTTATAATGTCAGTATCATTGACTATTTACTTTACCTTAACCATAGTGTATTATTGTTCTGACAGCTCAGCATTTAGTACTATTTATTGCCTGAAGTAAAGAGAACCGTTCATCTGAATATTAGGTGTTGCCTCACACTCTTTTTGAGGAGCATCTGAGTCCCCCCTTCCCCTCACTGGTTTTTGGTGTGATTCATGTTGCTCAATTTTTAGCTTTCTGTGTAGTGTTTTGTAGATCATTGTTTGTCCTTTTTCTTTTGCCCATTGTATTGTTTGTCCTTGGATTTACAACTTCTGATTACTCCTTTGGTATCTTAGATTTACAACTTCTGATTACTCCTTTGGTATCTTCTCACTCTCTAGACCATTATATTGTTTGTCCTGTGATTCACAGCTTCTAATTACTCCTTTGGTATCTTCTAACTCTCTAGACCATTGTATTGTTTGTCCTGTGATTTACAACTTCTGATTACTCCTTTGGTATCTTAGATTTACAACTTCTGATTACTCCTTTGGTATCTTCTCACTCTCTAGACCATTATATTGTTTGTCCTGTGATTTACAACTTCTGATTACTCCTTTGGTATCTTCTAACTCTAGACCATTGTATTGTTTGTCCTATGATTTACAACTTCTGATTACTCCTTTGGTATCTTCTCACTCTCTAGACCATTGTATTGTTTGTCCTATGATTTACAACTTCTGATTACTCCTTTGGTATCTTAGATTTACAACTTCTGATTACTCCTTTGGTATCTTCTCACTATCTAGACCATTGTATTGTTTGTCCTATGATTTACATCTTCTGATTACTCCTTTGGTATCTTCTCACTCTCTAGACCATTGTATTGTTTGTCCTATGATTTACAACTTCTGATTACTCCTTTGGTATCTTCTCACTCTCTAGACCATTGTATTGTTTGTCCTATGATTTACAACTTCTGATTACTCCTTTGGTATCTTCTAACTCTAGACCATTGTATTGTCTGTCCTGTGATTTACGTCTTCTGATTACTCCTTTGGTATCTTCTAACTCTAGACCATTGTATTGTTTGTCCTGTGATTTACAGCTTCTGATTACTCCTTTGGTATCTTCTAACTCTAGACCATTGTATTGTTTGTCCTTGGATTTACAACTTCTGATTACTCCTTTGGTATCTTCTAACTCTAGACCATTGTATTGTTTGTCCTATGATTTACAACTTCTGATTACTCCTTTGGTATCTTCTCACTCTCTAGACCATTGTGTTGTCTGTCCTTGAATTTACAACTTCTGATTACTCCTTTGGTATCTTCTCACTCTCTAGACCATTGTGTTGTCTGTCCTATGATTTACAACTTCTGATTACTCCTTTGGTATCTTCTCACTCTCTAGACCATTGTGTTGTCTGTCCTATGATTTACAACTTCTGATTACTCCTTTGGTATCTTCTAACTCTAGACCATTGTATTGTCTGTCCTGTGATTTACAACTTCTGATTACTCCTTTGGTATCTTCTAACTCTAGACCATTGTATTGTCTGTCCTGTGATTTACGTCTTCTGATTACTCCTTTGGTATCTTCTCACTCTCTAGACCATTGTGTTGTCTGTCCTATGATTTACAACTTCTGATTACTCCTTTGGTATCTTCTCACTCTCTAGACCATTGTATTGTTTGTCCTATGATTTACAACTTCTGATTACTCCTTTGGTATCTTCTCACTC
>MJUT01044427.1:196107-221517 GCA_002080005.1 Gigantidas platifrons | reverse complement strand
ATGATATCAGATATATTGTTCTTCACACGTTACTTGATTTGATATCAGATATATTGTTCTAATTACGCGATGTGAAATTTTTATTAACATGTGTCCCCATATATATGGTTAATTCAATATTCTGAAAAGTAGAGAAAAATACTACAATTTCAACAGTCTAAAACAATTACTGAAGATAAAATTTGATTTTCTCCCATCTAAATATATAGCAGCTACACTAATTAATCGAACTTCTGATTTATAACATTATGATTATTGAATTCTGAAATTCAAATTCATATAATGTATGTTACAATATAAATCATATTCCCAAATATTTGAACATTAGAATGGAATAATAATCTTATTTCAAATATGTTGTTTGGTTGTATATATATAGTTACAACTAACAAATCAGTTGAGTTATTTGTATATAAAGTAGAGCAATTTTTAACATATAAGTTAACATGGAAGCTAACAGTTTCAAGAGTTTAAAACTGCTTATAAATGTCTTTGTTTATTTTGAAAATGTAAACATGTTACCTCCCAAAACAAATACCAATACAGGTAAATATAATGTAGATACAAAGGGAGCTAAACAATGATTATTCTCTCTTTTGTATGCAATATCAATTGTCACATCAACTTAAAAATGAATAATTGAATTTCATAAAACTGTTGATTTTTTGTGGTGTATGACATACAAGGATCACATTGTCCGTCATCGTCCTCTGCACTTTATCGTGTGATCACAAGTCTTACATATTAAATAGGGTTACAATTGAGTCGCTTAAATGTCTTAAGTGTTAAATCGTAGGAACCTAATATTTTAGTTATAATAACCAATTATTTTGAACAGACCCTATTTTATTTGATATGGTTTGATTGTCACCACATGAAGGTGCACAAACACGAAGATTTTGTATATTTGTAGTCGTTTCAATATACTGTATGCAGCCACATAAAAACATGGAAATCTTCAACCTTATATCATATCATCACGGACGAAACATAAATAAGACTTTCTTATTTGGAGAATGTGACATTTTAGGCACTTAAAAGTACTAACTTGTAATAAGTAGTTGTCAATGTCACATTGTAAAGCAATTTTCTTCGACAAAACCCTCAACTCCGATTATACTTGTGGCAATTAAAACATCCGTACATTTGCCATTCTCAGTGCCACATTTATTTCACCAACAAGCAGAGTAATTGTTTGTATTGATGATCTGCTTTGTGTTTATTTATGGAATTATGACTCAATGGGAGTCTTATAATAATAGAAAAGTAGATATCTAATTTAGTGCACACGACGCGTTTCTGAAATAATATTCACCAGATATTCTCAGTCAAGAAATTGGAAGGCCAATAGTTTAAACGTTTTCGGAACAAGAAGACAAAGGGCCTAAGCATGAGGGTCATATTCGTTTAATGTCACATATGCTTTAGTGAAAGTCTTAGCTTTAACGTAGAGATCAATAATGGGAGCAATAAAACCAAAGGGCCTAAGCAGGGTATCCACAATCGGCTAAGGTATCCTATGCCTGAGGGAGGACTGTTATACTCTAGCCAATAGAACCGTTTTTGTCCTGTTATGGTTATCTTCAATTTTTGCAGTCGTATTTGCTCATATTACCTGTATTTGTAATATATTGTCATGGCTAATGCTTATATATGAGAAGACCACATAAATTTATAAAATGTATCTTATCCATCTGTCTTGTCAATAAAACATGTTTAAAGTGACGATCCATTATTCATCACATTTGTAATACGTATGAGGACATTACAAATTGGGGAACCGTCGTAGCCGTGGTCGTATGGTAGCTGGATTTACAACTACCCGTGCAATCAGTGCCTATCATCACTGTTGTTATGAATTCGAATCTTGATCAGGGCGAGGTGTACAGCATTATATGATAACGTTTGTCAGTGACTTGCGGTAGGTTGGCTATTTTCTCCGGGTCCTCCGATTTCCTCCACCATAAAACTGACCGCCACTATATAACTGAATATTGTTGAAAGTGGCGTTAAGCACCATCAAACAAACAAGCAAAACTTTACAAATTGATCAAAAGATTGTTTTGTTTATTAAAAAGGGTACATGGAACAACAGGATTGTATTTGTTTTATTTAACTAAATGTGTACGCCACAACGCTGAAATTTTTCGAGATAATATTAGCTATGGTATCGTCTTATTCACAATAGATGACATCCTCATGACATCACCATCTAAATCATGTGAACTTGACCCTATGCCTATCTATATTTTGAAACTATGTCTTAACGAGGTTTTACCAGTAATTACTGAAATTGTCAACAAATCAATCATCGAGTCAGTCGTACCAACCGATTTCAAACAAGCAATTGTTAGCCCGTTATTAAAGAAACCTGGGTTGGATAAAGAAAACTTTAAGAACTATCGCCCAGTGTCAAATTTACCGTATGTGTCAAAACTAATAGAAAAAGTGGTAGCCTCGAGAATTGAAAATCATTTGAATAATAACAAACTGTATGATGACCATCAATCAGCTTATAGGTCAAATCACTCTACTGAAACAGCCCTGCTTAGAGTACATCATGATATTGCAACAGCTTTGGATAGTAACAGTTGTGCCATCCTATTAATGTTAGACCTTTCTGCTGCGTTCGATATTATTGACCATGATATTTTATTCAAAAGACTTGAGCATACTTTCGGGATAACTGGATCGGCATTAGGCTAGATACAATCATATCTGACGAATAGAACACAACGGGTCGCTATAGGGTCTATTTTGTCTGACTCCAGGTCGCTGAACATTGGTGTTCCGCAAGGGTCAGTATTGGGCCCGAGACTTTATTGCATTTTCTCAAAGCCGATCGGAGACATTTGTATAAGTCATGACATGAACTACCATTGCTATGCTGATGACACACAACTTTACATTGTAGTGGAGCCACGCGACAACATAGACGATGACTCGACCAAGCTAAATTCATGCCTAAATGATATACGCGAGTGGATGTCAATAAATCTGTTGAAATTGAATAATGATAAAACTGAACTGATGGTTTTCGCTCCAAAACGTAGAATAAAGGAAATGGCAGACTTTAGTATTTCTTTTGGTGGCAATATAATACACGATGCAACATATGTGAAAAACTTAGCAGCCTACTTTGATCAGACTCTTTGCATGGAAAGACAATGTAATGCTGTATCAAGATCTTACTATTTCCATATCAGAAACATCGTATGCATTCGTCCTTTCATATCCGAAGATGCCTGCAAGATGCTCGTAAATGCACTAGTAACATCTCGGTTGGATTACGGGAACGCCCTTCTTTTTGGGATTCATAAACATTTGACAGATAAATTGCAACGAGTTCAAAATACTGCCGCTCGTATGATCTCAAGGACAAAAAAGACGGATCATATAACACCCATCCTGATTCGTCTTCATTGGCTTCCTATGGAATATAGAAGTCAGTATAAACTTCTGCTCTACGTTTTTAAGGCTCTTCATGGGTTAGCACCAGTTTATTTGACAAAACTTGTAAAACCATACACCCCAAGACGGTTCTTGCGATCTGAGTCGGAATCATTACTGACAGTGCCAGTTATAAGAACAAAGACATATGGTGAACGCCATTTCGACAAGGCTGCCTCCACTCTCTGGAATGGTTTACCACGCCATCTTAAAACTTTGAACTCTTTGGACGCTTTTAAACGTAGTCTTAAAACTTACCTTTTTAGTCAGGCTTACAGGGTGTAAATAGTGTTATGTTTTAATTTTATCTTTTGAACTGCGACATTTTATTTATTTTATATTTTATTTTGTATTGTCTTTTTTTATTTATAGGCTGTCTAGGGTTATGATTTCAGTTTTCCTCTTTTCTTATGCATGTATATATTCTTTTTACAATTATGTATGTTTATATATTTTATGTATGTAAAGCGCTTTTGAGTATTGTATTTTTAGAAAAGGCGCTATAGAAATTATTTTATTATTATTATTATTATAGATGGATTATAGATATAGATTATTATCTTTCGGATTTGTAGCAATCTTAATTGATTTTCTTAGATTTGGAAAATTGTCCATGGAAATTAAAAATTAACCTGCGAGTTTATTAACACCATCACGACATGCAACTGTATGTATTAACAACATTTTCTATTAAAAAAGATTGATATCCAGCAGAGTAATATGTATAGTATGTTTATAATGTGCCATAACAACAACCAAACAGTAGATAGAAATATATGACCTGAAATGAAAATTCCATTATAGCCATTTACGCAGTAGACAACATTGTAAAAATTTAAAAATAATTATAGATTTTTCCCATTTAAAGCAAATTGAACAACTTTTAGTTTGTCTATTGCATAAAGGTGTGACAATGTGCATTATGCAAGTTATATGACGTACAAAGTTATTATGGATTTTGCATTTAATATTTTCGTACTTTCAATGTCAGGGTAAACAGGTTCTAGTTCATGTACTAGCTTTGTGTCGGCTTTGTTAACATTTTAGGTATCTTTTGAAAACTAACCTGGTAACGACTTTATATTAAATGTTACATAATGCCACTAAATTCTAATTTTAATTAAAAGTCATGCATTATGTAGAATTTTCGTATTTATTATATTGATGAAACCTGAAATGATATAGTTTTATTCATTTTGATACAGTAGAGGATCAAATGAATGGAAATAGTGACTTTGTGTTCATCTATATAGGACAGATCCTCTTATTATAGAGAGGGTATACGTAGTCTCAGCATGGCGGCGTTTTTATCATATGAATTTTATATGAAACATACGAAATGTTTAATATCTTGATTTCAATTATGAACATTTAATCTTTGGCGGTGACAAAGTTATCAAATGCATAACCACGCTATTTAATATTATCATCAAGCAAGGCAATATACCCAATGATTGGAAAAAGGGTCTCATTGTTCCTATTTACAAAGGAAATGACAAACCAAAGACGTCGCCGGACAGCTACCGCCCTATTAGTCTCCTGTCTTGTTTTCTGAAAGTATTTGAAAATGTGCTCAAATCCAGACTGAACTTAATACTACATGAGAGTGTCTTCCCAAATCGTCAACAACAGGGGTTTCAGAAGTATCTTGGCTGTCTAACCGCATCATTTAACTTACATGAAACTATATTTCACAATCTTGAATTATGCAGTAAAGTTTTTGTTGCATTCTTGGACAGTCGAAAGGCATTCGACACTGTCTGGAGAATATGTTTAATGTATAAATTACATAAATTAGGCGTAGATGGTAGAATATGGAATATCATCAATGATTGTCATGTAAACACACAAAGTGCCGTAGTGGTAAATCAATGTCAGTCTAAATACTTTACTGTTTCAGAGGGTTTTCGACAAGGAGGTGTACTATCAGGCCTATTATACTTAGTCTTTATTAACGATTTGCTAGTAGAACTAGAGCAGTGTAGTTGTAGAACAGGTATGTTTCACATTAATGCCTGTGGTGCCCCTTCACTTGCTGACGATGTGTCATGTATTAGTACGTCACTAAAAACATTACAATGTATGCTTGATGTTTGCAATGAATATTCACGAAAATGGTGTTTCCGCTTTAATGCAAAAAAATCGTACATCTTGCAATTCTCACTTAACCCACGAGAGAAAAACCTGATATATAATTGGCATATAGGCGAAGATAAAATACCGTCATCGGATAACTGTTGTCATCTGGGTATAGAAATGAACTCTCGCTTTAGAGCCGCAGAAAGAACAACTAATGCTTGTAGAAAAGGTCGAAATGCCTTTTTTTCCATTAATGGTATCATATCTAACTCAACAAAACCATGCGTGTTTGTCAAATTATATAAATCTGTTGTCTTACCCACTGTCTTATACGGCTGTGAAATGTGGAACAATTTAAAATCAGTAGACTTAACGAACCTTAATACATTCCAATATTTTATTGTAAAAAGAATTCAAAATCTAAGAACTTGTACACGGTCTGACATGTGCCAAAGCTTACTTGGAATCCATCCTATTTCATCCTCCATTGACACAAGGAAACTGTTATTTTTACAGAAACTATGTTCTCTAGACGATAATTTCCTAACAAAAAGAATATTTATGACCCGGTTATTCTCGTATTTTGCTGACAACTCTCGAAAACATTTCGGATTTATTCCAGATATTATTGAAATTTTATACCACTATGAACTGAGTGATTATCTGGTAGAATACTTACTCCAAGGGATTTTCCCTCCAAAACAGTTATGGAAATCTATCGTTTATAGTGCTGTAAATGAAACACTCTCGAACGAGTGGTCATTACGTATATCGTCTGACAATGATTTCTTTCGATTTAGAAACATTCATAGATCTGTTGAACTTGCTAATGTATGGAAATATTCGAAATCTTCAAGAGATATAAATAATTCTTTTTTTATTGTGAAACTTATGACTGACATCCCAAAAAACACGGAAAGCATATGTGTCGTATGTAACAGACATTTTTCTGACATATTTGTTCATATCTGTTGTAGCTGTCCAAGTACCCAATTCCTACAGGAAGCTTGGTGGGATATGATGATTGAGCATTTGAATCTTGACTTATATGTTGAAATAAGCCAATACGACAATGAGCAAAGATACCACATCTTACTTGGGAAAAAACCCAGAACTAACATTGATGAACTTGACTATGAGAGATTTCTAAGGTTGTGTCATTGCCATCTTATATACTGCATTACCGAATATAACCGTGTTGTAAGCTCCTTGACATTCCGAAAATCTATTACATGACATATCAGTGTATTTATATACTTTTGTACTACATAGTATACTACATAGACTGAAATAGCACTTATTTATTATTTATTTGTATTTTGTAATTTTTCTTATAGCTAGTTATAATATGCCAAATCTTGTCACTAAATATTTCTAACAGTTTGATATTTTAAAGATTCGTTTCAATTTCAATTTTCAATTTGTAATAATGTCCTGCATACTATTATTATATATATGGTCAGTTACTTTGTATTTATATACTGTAAATATTACTATTATTAATTATTGTGAATTGTTTACCGTAATCACATATTTCATTGTAATCTCATTTATGAGGAAATAAAGAAATGAATGAATGAATTTTAAAAAAGATTGATATCCAGCAGAGTAATATGTTTATTATGTTTATAATGTGCCATAACAACAACCAAACAGTAGATAGAAATATATGACCTGAAATGAAAATTCCATTATAGCCATTTACGCAGTAGACAACCTTGTAAAAATTTAATAATAATTATCGATTTTTCCCATTTAAAGCAAATTGAAAAACTTTTAGAAATATTCATAGATCTGTTGAACTTGCTAATGTATAGAAATATTCGAAATCTTCAAGAGATATAAAAAATTCTTTTTTTTATTCTGAAACTTATGACTGACATCCCAAAAAACACGGAAAGCATATGTGTCGTATGTAACAGACATTTTTCTGACATATTTTTTCATATCTGTTGTAGCTGTCCAAGTACCCAATTCCTACAGGAAGCTTGGTGGGATATGATGATTGAACATTTGAATCTTGACTTATATGTTGAAATAAGCCAATACGACAATGAGCAAAGATACCAAATCTTACTTGGGAAAAAACCCAGAACTAACATTGATGAACTTGACTATGAGAGATTTCTAAGGTTGTGTCATTGCCATCTTATATACTGCATTACCGAATATAACCGTGTTGTAAGCTCCTTGACATTCCGAAAATCTATTACATGACATATCAGTGTATTTATATACTTTTGTACTACATTGTATACTACATAGACTGAAATAGCACTTATTTATTATTTATTTGTATTTTGTAATTTTTCTTATAGCTAGTTATAATATGCCAAATCTTGTCACTAAATATTTCTAACAGTTTGATATTTTAAAGATTCGTTTCAATTTCAATTTTCAATTTGTAATAATGTCCTGCATACTATTATTATATATATGGTCAGTTACTTTGTATTTATATACTGTAAATATTACTATTATTAATTATTGTGAATTGTTTACCGTAATCACATATTTCATTGTAATCTCATTTATGAGGAAATAAAGAAATGAATGAATGAATATTAAAAAAGATTGATATCCAGCAGAGTAATATGTATATTATGTTTATAATGTGCCATAACAACAACCAAACAGTAGATAGAAATATATGACCTTAAATGAAAATTCCATTATAGCCATTTACGCAGTAGACAACCTTGTAAAAATTTAATAATAATTATCGATTTTTCCCATTTAAAGCAAATTGAACAACTTTTAGTTTGTCTATTGCATAAAGGTGTGACAATGTGCATTATGCACGTTATATGACGTACAAAGTTATTATGGATTTTGCATTTAATATTTTCGTGCTTTCAATGTCAGGGTAAACAGGTTCTAGTTCATGTACTAGCTTTGTGTCGGCTTTGTTAAAATTTTAGGTATCTTTTGAAAACTAACCTGGTAACGACTTTATATTAAATGTTACATAATGCCACTAAATTCTAATTTTAATTAAAAGTCATGCATTATGTAAAATTTTCGTATTTATTATATTGATGAAACCTGAAATTATATAGTTTTATTCATTTTGATACAGTAGAGGATCAAATGAATGGAAATAGTGACTTTGTGTTCATCTATATAGGACAGATCCTCTTATTATGGAGAGGGTATACGTAGTCTCAGCATGGCGGCGTTTTTATCATATGAATTTTATATGAAACATACGAAATGTTTAAGATCTTGATTTCAATTATGATAAGACAGTTTAAATCTGATGGTTAACAATTTAACCAATATCAATAAATCGACCACCCGGCCTAACATATGGTTTATGACAGGCACAAAATGTGACGGGTTTGCATATTTGATGGTAAACATTTTTTTTAAATCTTGTAAAATATTAATTTATTAAAAACATTTTGACAATATTAAGACGTTTAAAGGTATATTAAAGCCTGTTTAACATATATTTTTTCAACTCGTAACGAAGGTTGTTTCTTTTCAATTTAATTGCAAAAACAATCCAAAAATACTTTGCACGCCCATATAATCCCTAATATCGTTAAAATATCACTTAAAAGGGTCGAAATGAATTTTTGTCCAGGAAGCAAAAAATTAATTTCGATATTTTGGACAAGCCCGTGCTTCGCAGGTGACAGCGAAAGCTACAATCCTCTATGGAACTTAGAGAGATCTACAGGACACGTTCCCCATAAGATCGCAAATATTTACTATCCCGAACTCTCTGGTTATTTCAAAGAGTCCAAACCAAGTTCCGAATCGGTACGCAAATGGTATGCAAAGAAGGCCCCCGTTTACGAACATGAAAATACAAATCCTTGTGGTACCACAGGAGAAAATAATCAAAATATGAGCTCACGTAGCATGTGGGGACCGACGTGTCCCGTCTTCATCTTGCCATATCTCGCCAACGACGTGTCCTAAGCTGTGACAATTTTATTAAGTCATATAGTACAGTATGTACAATAATAATAAACTTTAAGATATTAAATGAAAAGAATTGTGAAGTGCAATTTAAAGTTGAAATTATATATCCTTATAAAAGTCTTTATATAAGCTTTTGACAAAGTTCCTTAAATATGGCCTGCTTCTGATGTTCAATTGAGTCAAAAGGAAAATCAACGTATTTCAATATAAAATTATATAAAACAATAACAATAGAACATCTTAAATTTGAGAAACACTTAATACTCTCCACAATGTCAGTTATCTCTCTGGCGTGGAACGCCCCTGTGAATAAAGTTCTCCATTGGTTTTCGCTAAATGTCCATTGAGTTGGGCTCTAGTCCATGTCGTCAGCGACAAATCTGAAATATTAACAAAACAGCAGCAGAATCTTGTCCATTATTGCAGTAAAGGGGATAAGGAGTTGGCGGGGCGGTGGGTGAGATTTTTTGTTGACAATGTGCCTGCTGCCGAAAATTGGATGCTGAGTGATATCACATATTGTATAAATGACGGGCGCGGTCCGGAGACAAGCCGGTTTCCGGAATTTCAAAATTCTAAAACTTAAGACTAAGTTCACTTTTATTAAATCCGTTTATCCTTTAACGATAAACTTAATTAATCAAAGATTCAATGTCTGGAAATTAAACAAACATTGTTGAGTGGAATAATACGGCCACAGTATTAAATTGCGTGAGCGCGATATGGCAAGATGAAGGAGACAGACCGCCGATTTCGATATTTTGGGCAAGCCCGTGCTTCGCAGGTGACAGCGAAAGCTACAATCCTCTATGGAACTTAGAGAGATCTACAGGACACGTTCCCCATACGATCGCAAATATTTACTATCCCGAACTCTCTGGTTATTTCAAAGAGTCTAAACCAAGTTGCGAATCGGTACCGATTCAGGAACCGGCCCCTCTGGTATGCAAAGAAGGCCCCCGTTTACGAACATGAAAATACAAATCCCTGTGATACCACAGGAGAAAATAATCAAAATATGAGCTCACGTAACATGTGGGACCGACGTGTCCCGTCTTCAGCTTGCCATATCCCGCCAAATGAGTGGGGTAAGCCCCACTCACCGCCACACAATCACCCTGTTTTAGTTTAACGTTAATGAAGAGTCAACATCCTCCTCCTTGTGTTCGATTCGATTTAAGCTTGAATTGGGGGAACACAAGAGAACCTCCAGAAGAAATAAAACGTTCGAGGGCGCCCTGAATATTGTTTAAATAGATCTCTATTCCTGAAGTGGACAGATGTGTGCCGTCGTTACGATAAAGATTTACTTCTCTGGCACGAAGGTTACAGTGCCTTATGGCGCACCCTCCTATACTTAGTACTTGGTTTCTAACCAAGAGGTTCACTCGTTTACGAGTTTTTTCCATAGATTTGCCATTGTTGGCATTGTGCCAGTATCGTCTTTGCAATATATCGGACCATACAGTAAGCGTATTTGGCATTAAGGCGTGTATACGAAGAATGTCGCATATTATGTTTTCTGCTAGTTGCCAGCCTTTAACGCTACCAAGATCGTTTGACCCAAGCTGTATAACAACAAATTTCGGAGGAGGATGTCTTCTCAAAAGAAACTCAATTTTTGGAATTAATTCCTTCCAAACCATACCCCTTTTCCCGAACCAAAATACTTGAAGACCTACATTATGGAGACCAAGATGACGTCCCCCTTGTCTTGAAGCCACTTCTTTACCAGCCCAATATACTATGCTCGATCCCAATATCCAAATAGAGCGGGGACCTATAATATAAATGAATCGTGTGAGATATTTAATAAATAATTCAGATATCTAATCGTATGTATTTCGTATAAGCATGGGACGTCCAACGCCCCCATTTTTTTTATTACGTCGTCATGAATACCAAAACGTTTAGCCTCTGTTGCGGCCCCAATTCTGAAAGAATGTGGCCGAAAATGTCCTTTTACTTCACAAAATGATAAGGCCCTTTGTAAGACGATTGAAAATTGATATCGCGTTAGATCTGATCCGTCAAAGTGCAAATAAAGATTAGAGTCGAGTGCATGTTGTCGGACCTCCAAATAACCCTTAAGAAGGTGTACCGGACAAATGGTTTTATCGGTTTGACTATATTGAGACTGGTAGACGCAAGTCAGCTTTCGGGGCGTTTTTCCGTTTTGAACCCTCGAGTATTTTGGTAGCCAAAAACGATTTCGTATTGTCCGTCTGACCATTTAATTCATGCATTGTACTTATACCGGAAATGTAAGTAGTAATGGTACTGGCTGACAAACCTGTGTGAGACATGTATGCAATGTAGAATAACAAATCATATAGAGGGGCGTGCCAAGTATCTTGTAAATTATACAATTTGCGAAAAGATTGAAAAGATTCGACTGCCGTTTTGTATGTTTTCCATGTCGAATCTGCCATTGAAGCGTTCACAAATGAATCAATTTCAATTGTTAAAGTTCCCAGAGATGGTCTGGTATTTCGGTGCCTCGTTGGTCTGCCTCTGGACAAAGGTTCCGGAAACGCTGCCAATCACAACGAGATAGAGAATCAGCAATTTTATTTGAAATTCCAGAAATATGTAAAGCTTTGATCATAATATTATATTGTAAGGTTGACAAAACAAGATGCCTTACAAGGGACATAACTCTAACAGATTTTGAAGACTTCTTATTGATAATGTGAACCACAGATTGGTTGTCTATGTTAAAAATAATTTTCTTGTTTTTTAACTGTTCCCCCCAGATACACAGTGCAATAACAACCGGAAATAACTCTAGAAATGTGATGTCCTTAAGAATACCAATTTCTTCCCATTCTTTAGGCCAGCATTTTTGCGCCCATTTCCCTTGAAAATAAATACCAAACCCTCTGTTTCGACCACCAGCGCTGATGGAAAACAAATCTAGAGTTTCATTTGAAGCCCATGCATTATCAGTGATAACGGTTACCCCATTATATTCTGACAAAAAGGTTAGCCAGACTTTAATATCTTCTTGCATTGATTTTGACACGCGAATTCTGTGAAGAGGTTTTCTTATGTTACATGTCGCATCTATAAGCCTCCTGCAAAACGCCCTACCCGGTGACACGACTTGACACGCGAAATTAAGTAATCCTATTAAGGATTGTAATTGTCGTAAGGTGGCCTTTTTGGACTGGACAAATAATTCAAGAGTATGCTTCAATTCAACGAGTTTTTCGTTTGGCAGCCGCAGTTCCATCGCTAGCGTGTCGAACTCAATGCCTAGCAATGTTAAGATTTCTGTCGGCTCTACAGTTTTATCTTCGGCTATAGGAACCCCCCATAATTTACATATATCCCGAAAAGTTTGGAATGTGAAATGACATTTCGGGCTATCAGCTTCTGCGCCAAAGAGAAAATCATCCAAATAGTGCAAAATATCTTTATTACCAGTCTTTTGCTCCGTAAACCAGTGTAATGCTGTTGAAAATTTTTCGAAGAGTGAGCAACTTATCGAAGCATCAAAGTAGAATTTGTTATCGAAAGAAAAAACCTAGTTGGTCGAAGTCAGATGGGGAGACTCTAAGTAATCGAAATGCACTCTTAATGTCAGTTTTTGCCAACTTCCCCCCTTTACCTATTCTGTTGATCATGTCTATGGCATCGTCAATGCTTGAATATATTACGGTGCAAAACTCTGGATCAATAAAATCATTGACCGAATTCAGGGTTGGGTATGAAAGATTATGGATCAGTCGAAAATCGCCGTTCTTCTTTCTTGCGAGGAAAATTGGAGATACTCTAAAGGTAGGCATCGGCGGGTAATCGAATGGGCCAGCCACTCTGCCTAGATCAATTTCTTTAAATATCTTTTCCCGTAATAAATCTGTATTTTCCGAAATACTTCTCGAATTTTTTGACTGAACTGGTAACCTAGCTCCATTGTATTGTAATTTAAATCCATGTTTTAGACCCTGAATTATTTCTGGTTTTACATTCCCGGACGGGTAAAAAGACAAAGATTTCTCGACCTCGTGCTCACAAATAGGGGAGCTACCAAAGGAATAAAGGTACGAGTTATTTGCTATTACAGAACTTGAAGGGATGGTCCCCTGCGCAGTTTGAACATTTGTGTGCATATCTACACTTTTGGCCGTATGAACATTTACCTTTATTGAAATTCCAGCAAGGTCGAAATCTACGCTGGGTGTTCCCTTTTTGGCTTTGAGGGGTTTTTCCCCTTTTGAAGTCTGCAAGAAAGGGCTCGTTATTGTTCCCTAACTTCTGGTTCGCATTGGTATTGTCAAAGTGTGCGTATTTAGCAGGGGTGGAGACGTGTAAAAGCCATAGCTCCATATCGATGTCACCCCATGGAGTGTGAGGATATCTAGCTTTGCGAAGACGATATTGTTCGTCATATGCGGTCCAACCCGTACCTGATCCCCGTGAGGCCGCAAGGCGTACGTTAGACATGTATTTCTGATATTCCTGGCCTTTGTTAGGCCATTTTTCGAGCATAACACCCATGAATATCATAAAGGCCGATGTCCATACACGTATGTTGGAAATTGCTGCGATTTTTGGCTGTGTGACTGTCAACTGACCACCCTTTATGGAAAGGCCACCGCTAAGTTGAGAGTCAGTTGCGAGCTCTCGGACCGACTTTAGGAGGACATACAAATCAATATATTCCCCTGCCCAAATTTTTTCTTTAATTTTAAATGGAATGTGGGCGCTAATCGGGTCAGTGAAACTAGGTGTAAGTGTTGGCATTTGGCTCTCATGTACAACGACCATTCCCATCAAGCCCCGAGAATCCCCAAAACACTCTAAATTTGTATCTTGTTGTAACGTACCATTTGACTGGCTGCGTGGATCTGCAGTAAACTGTGCTCTGGTACTGATAGGCGCCATGGAGACTTCATTTTGCAAGCTCGGTTGTGAAACGGCTGCCCTTTGGTAAATCAATTCAAAGTATGTATTTTGTGCTTGCTCCGCTGGACGAGACTCGGTGCCACTAACTTGAGTAAGGCGAAGGGTTTCGCTTGAACTTTCCGCACTGGTGTGTCCATGTGTCCGTGCATCATGCATGATCTGAGTGTGTGAAGGGTTTCTTCCGCGCCATCCTGATGTAGACGGTGTCGGCGCGTTTATGCTCATGTCATTCTGACGATTGTTACCATCATTATGTGTTTGTATGTCGGTAAAAGTTCTGGTGCTACTACATGGTACCACTGGAGGCACGAAGTGGCTATCTGTTTCTTGTCTCTGGTGTCTGTTTGAATTTTTTTGTCGTTTTGGTCCCGATCCCTGTGTCATCTGTGATTTTGCAGATTGTTTCCTCTGCCTTTTGGGAGGTTTCATTTCGTTGATGGTGGTGGATTCAATCAATTTAAATTTGCAAAGATTTTTTGTTGACAATGTCTTGCAAGAGCTCAAGTCTAAAAATAACGATAACCTATTGACCGTGTATTGTTCCGACAGCAATTCTATTAATATAACGCTGACCTTCTGACCGGCGATCTCTGTGTATTGTTTCTATAAATATCATCCACACGACCACAGCAGTTAATTATATATTTAAACTCAGAAAGTAAAGATATTTTTTAATAAGCATGTGTGATTTCCTGTTAAAAAGTCACTGTTTCGGATAGTTGGAATCTCATATTATAATATTGTCTATTATAACACTACAGTCATGTCTATCATTCTTGTATTTACAATTTATTTGATATTTTATGCAATCACCTATGTTATTATGTTTATATGCCCCTTCGTGTGCCCTTTAATTTGGACCAATAAAATCTTATCTTATATTATCTTATAATAATCGCAATAATCACATTAGAATAATATTTACCTCTCAAGAACAGAATTTAACCCTTAGTCATGTGGCTGTAACGTATAATATCCGAATATAGAAAAAGTGTGCCTCCGGAATCTCTTGATTGTGAATTTTTTGTTGACAATGTGCCTGCTGCCGAAAATTGGATGCTGAGAATGTGTGATATCACAGATTTGTATAAATGACGGGCGCGATCCGGAGACAAGCCGGTTTCCGGAATTTCAAAATTCTAAAACTTAAGTTAAGACTAAGTTCATTTTTTATTAAATCCGTTTATCCTTTAACGATAAACTTAATTATCAACGAATTAAGTCACTTATACAAAGTTTCATTGATAAAAACCTGGTTAATGTTTCATAGATATCATTTATTGAACCAATTGCAAGTTTTCATGAGATACAAAAAAATACCAAAATGAGCTTAATATCCCTTTAAAGAGTGATAGTTAACAATTCCATCAATGCGAACAATCACCTCTTATTTCAACTCGCTGAACAAAAATAGTACCACTGCATATGATGTTAGGGACACCAATCCGTACTGTAGAGGAGAATACTTAGATATTCGATGATGTTCACCATTTCATTACTGGTAGTAGAAGATTCACATGACTCTATAAATTTTCCTTTTCTCTGTATTTGGTTATATACCAACATTGAAAAGTCTTCCCATAATAATATAGCTCTAAATCTTTAATATGTTCTGTTATGTTTGTTATCTGACATTTAAGTGCAGTGAACTTTAAGTGAACTTTGAGACTGGAAAACTCCATCATCTATGTTATCATAAATCTTTCTGCATCTTGTAATTGATATTAACTCTATCAATGTGTGTGGTTTGTTTGTACTAGTTGATGCTTAGTCAGTATTAAATACGTATTTCAAGTGAACGGTTGTTCTTATGCTAATTTAGCTCCAAACATAAAACTGGCGACGAGGATAATTCTAAGAGGACTCCGATTAATTCATCTGTGAGATCTTCTTGGTTAGCTATCGTAATGCCTGGAGACGAAGCACAGCCACGAAATGCTGTTGGAATTATTGGGCGGATAGAACCGTTTGAGGACACTGTGGAAACTTGGACGAGTTACACAGAACGGTTGGAACAATACTTCGAAGTGAATGATATTGCTGAGGATAAGAAAGTTCCGGCTTTACTGACACTTCTGGGTGGCAAAACTTATACCTTGCTGAGAAATTTGACAGCTCCAAATAAGCCTAAAGAAAAGGATTACACAACTCTAGTGAACTTACTTAGAGACCATTTGACTCCAAAGCCAATTGTAATTGCGGAACGTTTCCGATTTCACAAACGGAACCAGCTCGAGTGTGAAAGTGTTAATGCGTACATTGCAGAGCTCAGAAAATTAACAGAATTCTGTGAATTTGGATTAAATTTAAATGACACTCTACGTGATAGATTTGTTTGTGGACTACGTAATGACCAGATTCAGAAGAAATTGTTGACAATCAGAGAACTTTCGCTAGGTAAAGCATTAGAAATTGCAGTTGCAATGGAGACCGCGACTAAGAATGCAATAGAATTGCGAAATGTTCAAGGTGACACTCCCGTTCATAAAGTGCGGGGTGATCGCAGAAGAAGAAATCAGGGACGATCACAGCCGCAGCAAGCGCCAAAATTGGTTTGTTATCGTTGTAATGGAACTGACCATTTGGCAGATAAATGCAGATTTAAAGAGAGTACATGTAACAAGTGCCACCGTAAAGGACATATCCGTGCAGCGTGTCGTTCTGGAGGACAAAAGAAGAAACCCCAACATAGAAATCAGAGAGTACATGCACTCAACCATGAAGAACAGTGTTTATTCGCATGGAAATGATTCTATTTGGATTAAACCGTGTGTCAATGGGAATGTTATTCCTATGGAATTAGATACCGGCAGTAGTGTTTCCGTAATTTCAGAGGCGGATTATGTGAAATATTTCAAAGGAGAAAAGCTCGAGAAATCGTCATTAGTGCTTAAAACGTATTCTGGTGAGAAGTTGCATTCCTTGGGAGTTATGCGAGTTCAAGTGCAGTACAATGATCAGTGTTCGTATCTTAATTTATACGTGGTTAAGCGTGGTGGTCCAGCTTTGTTCGGTAGAGAGTGGTTGAAAAGTATCCAACTCGATTGGAAAATGATAAAATCTTTGACCATCGCGAGCGACGAATCCAAGTGCGATATGACTCTGAAGGACATATTAGCACGGCGTGGTGAAGTATTCAAAGATGAAATCGGTTGCGTTAAGGGAATTAAGGCAAAGTTACACCTTAAACAAGACGCGGTACCGAAATTCGTGAAAGCGAGACCGGTAGCATTTGCATTGAGACCAAAAGTCGAGCAAGAATTAGACAAGCTTGAAAAGCAAAGCATACTCACCCCAGTTCAAGTAAGTGATTGGGCGAGTCCGGTCGTTCCGGTTTTGAAGAAGGACGGAAGGGTCCGAATTTGTGGCGATTTTAAAGTGACATTGAACTCATGCTTACAAGTAGATCAATATCCGATGCCGAAAATTGACGATATCTTTGCAAATTTAGCCGGCGGTCAGAAATTCAATAAGATAGACTTGCGCCAACCCTACTTACAGCTGCCGATGGACGAAGAATCCATGAAATTGCTTACGATTAACACCCACAAGGGTTTGTATCAGTTTACGCGCCTTCCGTTCGGAGTCGCTAGTTCACCCGCGATATGGCAGCGTACCATAGATCAGATTCTGCAAGGACTAGAAGGTGTTCAATGTATACTCGATGATATGATCGTGACCGGTAAGACGGAACAAGAACACTTGAAAAATCTTGACAATGTACTTAGTAGATTGTCAAGATTTGGTCTTCGTGCGAATCTGGACAAGTGCTACTTCTTTAAAGAAAATGTAACGTATTGCGGACACGAAATCGGTTCAGACGGATTAAAAAAATCGCAAGACAAAATTGACGCAATTTTGAAGATAAAAAAGCCAGAAAATATTACCCAACTTCGGTAATTTTTAGGCCTAGTGCAGTATTATGGTAAATTTTTACCAAATTTGGCGACAGAAGCGCGTCCGTTAAATGAGCTCCTAGAAAAAAACGCGAAAATGGAAATGGACATACCAATGCGACGAAGCATTTGAAAACATTAAGAAACTTGTGGCGTCCGACCAGGTTTTAACACATTGATAGAGTTAATATCAATTACAAGATGTAGAAAGATTTATGATAACATAGATGATGGAGTTTCCCAGTCTCAAAGTTCACTTAAAGTTCACTGCACTTAAATGTCAGATAACAAACATAACATTTTCAGTTTAATTGATAGCTGTAAATCTTTCAATTATTCAGGTCTCCCTTCCCCCTACCCCTTTACCCAATTTATACTTGCCTATCTCAATCAATATGTTGTTTAGATATTTCCCCCCTTATTTACTTATTTGTCTCTTCTTCCTCCATCTCTCCCAACTTCCCTTTATTCAATTATAAATATATATACTGAAAAAAGAGATGGTGGACCTCACTTAATTAGTGATTTTGATTTCATAATTTCAGTTTACATGTTGTATATATTGTGTGTTAAATGTAAGTTCAGTCTATCCATCATGCTATGCCAATTCATCATTATTAATATTATAAATAATAATACATTGGTAGCTTAAATATAAAGCCATAATTTGGCTATTCCAAATTATATCATACCTATTAACAAGAGAAAAAAGAAGAAGAGAAGAAAAAAAAACTTTTTCTTTTTGTAAGATTCTGCTATTAATATACATGTGTTTATGCTTGATAATTAAGATGAATTGCATGTATACACGACGGGTAGATTGCTCTATGTCTTATGTAAATTGTTTTCTAATTGTTCCATCTTGTTGCTGGAGAGGATTTGTATAGGCATAGCCTGTTATCCAATCCTATTGATTTATCAATAAAATATTTGAAATGAAAAAAAAATGTTAGGGACAGACACAAAATGTGGTGGTGTTAAACTTGTTAATGGGTTCCCTACCCTCAACTATTTTTTTTTCCACGTATTATGCGTTCTGTTCAACAAGCCTATCTTGTATATATAAAAAAATAATTGGAACGATAAAGTAATAACACTGAAGTTAAATTGATATCGAAATCGACAACCATCCAATCACTGCCAATTTGATTGATTTTCATTAATCTCTTAGAGTTAGAGCAAAAATCATGACATATTAGGCAATCAAAATGTTGCATGAAAATCATATATATAATCAAAGTTCTCAACACGTCAAATAAAATGTTTGACAGTCATTTTATATTTTATGGATGAAATAAATTTGTCCAATGTATTTGTTAAAGGACTGAATGGTTATGTCATAAAATATGTTTGTTTACCTAAAACATTTGAGCAGAACTTTTAAATGTTTTCCATCAAAGATGGCTTTGTCTGTTGTTTATAGATAGTAGGAAAATATTATGCACAATTTAAATTTTGATATATTTTATTGAAAGCTCATATTTTAATAATTTCAACAGTATAAGCATGACGGATACTATAAATAAACACCACGAGGTTGGTGAGGACAACGGTAGGTAAAGAATGTTAAAAAAAAACAACCAAACAAACAAACAAACAAAAACAACAAAAACGTAGATATATAATTCTGCACGACAAGTTTCTGGAATAATCTTTATCAGGTACGCGCAAAGTCAAATAATTTAACAGTAACATGAGATGTGTTACTAATGGAGCAGGAACTGCTAACCCTTCCGGAGCACCTGAGTTCACCCCTGGTTTTGTCTTGTCGTTCTTTTTCTTTTATTCGTTGTATTGTCTGTCATTCTTTGAGTTACGGATTCTGATTATCCCTAAGGAAATCTTCAAATTTTTCTTACAAGTTTTTGTGAACAACTCGGGGATAAAATTATATCATTTTAAGATTTTACAAACACAAAATACAAAAGATGGAAAAATACGACCACAGTCTGGCGTTTTTGTGGAAACAGGATAGGGAAAGGTGAAAAGGCAAGCTCGTGTTTCACCGGTAACGACTAAAGCTACAATTATCCATATAATCAAATTAGATAGATCAACAGGTATACGAACCTCAATACGCTCGCAAATTTTTAACTCCAAAAACTCTCCCGTTTTCTTTCCAAGAGTCAAAAGCAATTCCCGAAATGGTATCAATTCAACAACGGACCTCATTGGTAAAAAAAAAAGAAGGTCCTCTATTTTTTACCTACCAAGAAATACTAATCCCTGTGATAACACAGAAGAAAACCCCAAAATATGAGCTAACGACAGTTACGTGCAATGTGGTGATCCGACATGTCCGACTTCCATGTTATCATATCTGGCCACATGAGTTGGGCATACCCACTCACCGCCACACTCCCAACTTATTGCTGGTTTTAAATCTCATTTAAATTCTGAAGTTATTGTTCCTAAGTTTTATCCTGCATTTAGGGGGGGAGTGAACCCTCAAACGACAGAAAGCAATCGATGTTTTTTGTAAAAGAATGCCGGCAACAATAAACTTGCTAGTACATACATGTTTGAAAAAAAAAACGAAATCGTTCCAGAAATTTTACGAAAACATCACAAATTCCTTTTTATTAAATCAGTTAATTCCTATTGTTTATGAAAAAGCCTTAATATTTTTGGATTCAGGAGAATAACAAAAATCACATGGTACACAACTTTAACCGGAAATGACACTTTCGCTTTCAAAAAGACAATTCAGGTGAGAAAAGGTACCTTGCAACCATATACTTTTGCATGCAGGAGAAAACACCAGCCTTAACCGAACAGGAGTAATAGATAATATAGAAACTTTAAAGGGTGTAAATGTCGAAGACATGAACCTCAACATTTGTCGGACAATGTCACTGGGAAATACCTTTCAATTGACTTTTTTTTATTCGATATTTATCTTTTAATCGAGTGCACTTGCAATGATACCAAATATTTACATGAATATGAGACACAATATTAATGTTAATGGTCGGTAATAAATCACAAGGATTTAAAATTTGGTGTCTATCAAATTTATGCACACTTACTTGATCTCTCAAGCCCCATTTACATGCACAATATTTGCACCAGTGTGTAAATTTGCACGTGTGTAAATTTACACTGGTATGTAAATGTATATTTGCTATGCGTTTACATGGTTTAAATCTCAGGGTGTGTATTTTTAATTAAAAGCTAATTTCAAACGGTAAGGGGGTCTCACAACTTAGTGTCACGGGTAAATTATGACTTATATAGGTAAGCTGTCAGTTTCAACAGCCATTTTCCCCACACCACATCATGACAATGTTTATGGAATATAATAGACTTCGGCAAAGGAGGGTATTGTTATATTACTTATGTGCAGGGTTAACAATGGCTATGGCCCGCAAAAAAACGATTTGGTCGGTAGAAAGATCTTCTGTTTGGTGGGAAGATGTTGTGTTAGAAACATACCTTTTGTATTGACAAAAAAAAACAACAACTATACACATATATTGCAAACAAATCCAAATAATCTAATGGTCAGGATATGCCATCAATCGTTGAGCAGTAAAGACTATCAATTCCAATAACTATGCGAAGTATGAAGTGAATTGACCAAGGGGTTCTCAATTTACAGCGCGACATACGAAAAATCGCCTGCAATTTGATGAATAAAGTCCCATAACTCTGGAATGAAACATTTAAATTTCACCATAAAGTATACAGACCGTAAGACTATCAATTCCAACAACTCGGTGAAATTTGAAGTGAATTGGCCAAGAGGTTCATAAGTTAGAGCGCGACATGTGAAACGGACCGACGGACAGACGGACGGACACTTGGACATTGTTATACCATAATACGTCCCGTCTTAAAGACGGGCGTATAAAAATGGTACATTATTCCCAAAATGGACAAAGAAGATAGTTCTTCAAAGAGGAGAAACTGACTTACCAGTAACAATAATAACAGATCCGGCTTACCCATTAAAACCAAGGATCATGAAACCCTATTCAGGTAGAGGAAATCTGTCTGCCGCCCAAGCAAGATTCAACTATAGGCTAAGTCGGGCTAGAATGACAATCGAGAATTCGTTTGGAGGTTTAAAAGTCAGATGGCGTTGTTTGCAAAAGCGCTTGGAAGTTGACGTGGAGTTTGCATGTGCAGTAATTGCCGCTTGTGTGATACTGCACGATATCTGTGAAATCAGTAGGGAAACGTACGATGACAGATGGAATTTTGAGGGAGACGATGAAACTGATGTCGTTCTATTTGCCGATGGTAATGATGCAAAGACTGGCAAAACGATTCAAGATGATATTGCTTCAGCATTTGATAATCATATGTTGTGAAATGATTAACAAATGAAACTTGATAACACATACTTTGTTTCTCCTATGATTGCTTAGGCATGTTAGGGAACAACATGTACTATAAGCCATACATGTAGCTTTGTTTTTGTCTCATTGCCATTTCACCCGTCCCTTATAATAAATTCTGGGGACACCACGAGCTTGTACTGTTTAGTGGCAGTCTACATTGGCGCAATTCATTTTTTCTTGTTAAATTTTCATATGACCGATGTACATGTACAATATCAAATGAGTCTCGGGTGGATCGAACAAGTTGATGACTGTGTAAAATATAGGCAATTATCCTTATCATAGAATTGAAAATTGAAACGGGGATTTATCAAAGAGACAAAAAAAAAACAAAAAAAAACACCAAATTATTTTATTGATTAAAATGCACGAGCTTTGTTGAACTATTTGACATATTGCCTAATTCGTGTCAATTACCGTAGGAAACTACAAGGTAAAAAAAAATGCACACTGAGTATTTTATTTTTTGCATTCACATGCTCAAAATACATACCGTGTAAATTTACACGTGTGCAAATATACATTTACACATGCCTCCTACGTCGTGTAAATTTACACCCGGGTTTAAATTTACATACGTATGTATTTGCGTTCACATGCAGTATTTGCACACTGGTGCAAATTTACATACGTATGTAAAAATACATAGGTGTGTAAAAGTACATAGGTGTGTAAAAATACATAGGTGTGTAAAAGTACATAGGTGTGTAAAAATACATAGGTGTGTAAAAGTATGCATGTAAATGGGACTTTAGTTACATATTTTCGTCATAATCAAACTCTATTTTATTTTTATTGGAATTAAATATTGTACTCGAACAAATTACATTATTTAAAAAAAATTAGATTTAAATTAAAAATAACCTGTTATGCGTCATCATTAAGGAAAGTTTGTGTAAGCCTCTAAATCCCAGGGAGTTTGCGTTATCATTTATCGAGAATAAATATTTAAGAAATAAATCATGGAAGCCATAATATGTTGGGTTTTTTTTAACATGGATTGGCGGATATTAGTATTTTATACTGAGCCAGATGCGAGGGATAAAATTTAAATTTACTAATATCCGCCAATCCATGTTAAAACTCAAAACACATTCCGGCTTCCATGATTTATTTCGATTCTGATATATATAAGAGTACAAATACGGTAGTATACTTTGTTTGGAAGACGGTAATTTATATTTACGTTTGCGGAAAATGTCGCACACAATTTATGCTGCCAATGGAAAAGTCAGTCACATTCACCGGCGCATGTGCTAATGAGATTATACCGAATGGATAACTCGCTCGTTTGTTAACAAAGCGAAAGAAGGTCATATTAGAATTGGTAAAATAACTAATACTGGTGTACCACACTCTTTATATGTTTGTCTACAAAATCAACGCGACGCGTTACTGTTCATAAAGCTTGCCATAAAGAATAAATGGAATTGCATTTGATACTAAGATATTAAAAGTCTGTCTTGTATTTCTTAAGAGTATTATTCTTTTTTGCCAAACGTTGTCAGTTTTTGTGTCCAGTCGCATTGCTGTGTTGTTAGCAATAAAACTATATTAAACTGAAAATGTGATGCTGCAACAAGTATAGCACGACAGATGCCAATGGTGAAGCAGATAATGTGTACCCTTCCGGAACACCTGAGTTCACTCCCGGTTTTAAGTGTTGCGTTGATCGATCTTTATTTTTAAGTGTATTGTTTTGTAGATAATTGTTTGTTATTTTGCCTTTTTTCTTTTGGACATTGCATTGTCGCTCACTCTTGGAAATACGGCTTCTAATTACCCCTTTGGTATCTTCAAAATATTCTTCTAATTCAAGCTACCATTGCGTGAAAAAATGTAACTATCATGTTCTTGCAACAAATCACAACAAATATGATGTTGACCAAAACGTCCAGCATATTGAATATTCGAAACGTTCTAAGGTAAAATGTCAAGACGTCATGAACCACATTTATTTAGAACAACATATGAGGTACAGAGTTTGCAATGAGGGCAGTACATCTTATATAATATCAATGAGGGCAGTACATCTTGTATAATATCAATGGGGGAAGTACATCTTGTATGATATCAATTGGGGCAGTACATCTTGTATAATATCAGTATGAAATGAATTAGATGGGGGCAGTACATCTTGTATAATATCAATGGGGGGCAGTACATCTTGTATGATATCAATGGGGGCAGTACATCTTGTATAATATCAGTATGAAATGAAGTAGATGGGGGCAGTACATCTTATATAATATCAATGGGGGCAGTACATCTTGTATAATATCAATGGGGGCAGTACATCTTGTATGATATCAATGGGGGCAGTACATCTTGTATAATATCAGTATGAAATGAATTAGATGGGGGCAGTACATCTTGTATAATATCAGTATGAAATGAATTAGATGGGGCAGTAAATCTTGTATAATATCAGTATGAAATGAATTAGATGGGAGCAGTACATCTTGTATAATATCAGTATGAAATGAATTAGATGGGGGCAGTACATCTTGTATGATATCAATGGGGGGCAGTACATCTTGTATAATATCAGTATGAAATTAATTAGATGGGGCAGTACATCTTGTATAATATCAGTATGAAATGAATTAGATGGGGCAGTACATCTTGTATGATATCAGTATGAAATGAATTAGATGGGGGAAGTACATCTTGTATAATATCAGTATGAAATGAATTGGATGGGGGCAGTACATCTTGTATGATATCAATGGGGGGCAGTACATCTTGTATAATATCAGTATGAAATGAATTAGATGGGGCAGTACATCTTGTAT
>MJUT01044427.1:182610-193117 GCA_002080005.1 Gigantidas platifrons | reverse complement strand
TATACCACACTCCAGGTGAGAACCCACGATCTACCACACTCCAGGTGAGAACCCACGATATACCATACTCCAGGCGAGAACCCACGATATACTACACTCCAGGTGAGAACCCACGATCTACCCCACTCCAGGTGAGAACCCACGATATACCACACTCCAGGTGAGAACCCACGATATACCACACTCCAGGCGAGAACCCACGATATACTACACTCCAGGTGAGAACCCACGATATACCACACTCCAGGTGAGAACCCACGATATACTACACTCGAGGTGAGAACCCACGATCTACCACACTAAAGGTGAGAACCCACGATATACCACACTCCAGGTGAGAACCCACGATCTACCACACTCGAGGTGAGAACCCACGATCTACCACACTCCAGGTGAGAACCCACGATCTACCACACTCGAGGTGAGAACCCACGATATACCACACTCCAGGTGAGAACTCACGATATACCACACTCCAGGTGAGAACCCATGATATACCACACTCCAGGTGAGAACCCACGATATACCACACTCCAGGTGAGAACCCACGATCTACCACACTCCAGGTGAGAACCCACGATCTACCACACTCCAGGCGAGAACCCACGATATACTACACTCCAGGTGAGAACCCACGATCTACCACACTCCAGGTGAGAATCCACGATATACCACACTCCAGGTGAGAACTCTTACCATTGATATGTGCGACACATGACGAAAAGAACATAAATTATTACACGTGTACGTCACTCTTTAAAGATTAAACATATTGTATAGTTAAATATGTTAACAATTGGATTGTACACAAGTTATATCAACTTACAAGGGTCTTCTCCACATTCTCTGTTGAAATGCCTGTCAACGTCAGGAAAGTGAGCGGTCATGTATTTGTGTGTTAGAGGTCAGAGGTCATGTATTTGTGTTAAGGGTATATATTTTGCCTCTTTTAATCATTTTGATATTTTATTTTGGAATTGTTCCGACAGTGTGGTATTTCTTGTTATTTATCTTATTTGTACACAGCCAAAAAAATGTGTGAAGTTCTGGAAACGTGGGGTGAAAACAAGGGTTTTGGAAAATGATACTAAAAGCCGTATCGTGATTCTTCTGTGTGAAACCAATCTGAAGTACTTCTACAGTGATGTTGAAATATGCTGTGGAAAATACACTACAACTGTAGATTCTCAAAAAAACAATTAAAGATGGCTATAATTCTTTTAAAAGTTGGAATGTATTCTCTTACTTTATACATTTCCATCCACTAAAGTTTGATTTTCGTGTATATTTTACATTTTTAATGTTTAGAAGTTGGGTTGCATTTAATAACAACAGTGAAGTAATGAAGAATACACCCTTTCGATTCTCATTTATATTTAGACATTTCAAATTGTCACATATGTTCACATATAGTCTGTCTGAAATAAAATAAAAAACATAATATTCCTTTCATGGATATACAAATAGGCTGAGAAAGCCTGTAATCGTTCACCAGAGATTGCAATGCATCATTTGTTTGACAGTATTACCATACATGTAATGTCAATGTTGGTAAGTGGGTGAGGTCAATAGACACAATTTTGGAAGAGGACTGGCCGTCCAAGGATTTTTATGTCAAATTTAATTTCATTCCAACCAGTATATGGGATCAGAGATACATAAGACACGTTGCTATTCTTGTCCTGTAGGCGAAATATTGTCTTTTGAAAGGGAATTGCGATAACAAATCAGACCTCTATGCTATCTCTTCAAAGCTAGATTGATACAATAACTAACTTGATAACACACAGAAACAAATAAAAACGCCCATTTACCCCTAATTGTCAATATGGACATGCGAAACTTGAGACAATTTCCTAAAACCAAGGACACATTACTCTATTCACAATAAGGGGCATAACTCTGGAACGATAAAAGTCAGATATTTCAAAAACTTTAAATAATGCTGGAAAATCAAAAGTTGTATAATCAGTCGTGACGGCCATCTTTGACAATAAACGTGATCAAAGGACATAGTTTTGAAAGGGGACCAAGTAAGGACTACTTGGACCTGATTTGGTTTCATCTCTTATAGTGGTTCTGAAGTTCTTGATTTTAACAGATTTCCAAGTTTTCAACCATCCAGAAGATGTGGCAGACATCTTGGATGTAGGACAAGGTCACAGAACACAATTATGGAAGAGGACCACGCAAAGAATATAACATTCAAGTTTGGTCCAATCTGGCAGATTATGGCCTCTGTAAAAGTGATGGCAAACACTGAACCTTTGTGACATTGTATTGCGCTTGTTTTCTGTCGTCTGTCGTTTAAGTAAGACTTTTATTCTCAAATATCGGCTTAAAACAAGATATGCATTTAAATTCTTGTCACCATTTTGTTGAATAAAAGCGTTAATTTGTTAAAGATACTACTGTGTTTGGGGTCGATCTCAACAAGACTATATACAACACAGAATACGAGTAATAAATACAAGAGAAGAAAATATTTTAACTCCTTAACTGAAGGTTGTATCTTATAACAAATAATGACAATAAAAACAGATAGATCAGAGATTAACCATCAAATTTATTAATATTTTCTTTGAAGAGCTGGCGGGGAGGGGGTGGGGTATAATATCTAGTGTATTTATCCTGATTGCTTTTATACTTGGTCCTACTTTCCTTTCTTTCCCGCTTTAGATTGTTATACTTTATACTTCTTTCAGGACATGATTCCTAACAACTTTGTGACAATTCAGGAAGAACGACATTTCACACCATTATATTTTCTTACAACTTTTACATTGTCAATCAAAGAATTCTTGTCAACGGTAAATGTTCTGTCTTGCTGAGTGTATCATTCTCTTGAACAATAACAAGACCCATATATTTACGTCCTTGACATTTACAAACACTTTTTTTTCTAAAGATTTACAATTTAATTTACATAAAGATTGATTGACTCTTTACGAATCAAACCAACCGTACATTTTGACTTCCATTTATAGAAATTAAATTCATACAGCTACAGTATCTGTATAGGGATAGACAATTGATAAACGATTGCGCACTGCATGTTATTTTGTTGCTAGGAGGTGTTAAAAAGAAATCGATATCTACAGACTGTAAACACACTTGAAAATAGAAAACCGTTATTAAATGGGTTAAAATAGAACATTTGGTTTTATAGCAGATCCAGATATAAACCAGAGGCTTGTCCACCCGTCCCTGTACCATGCTACTGTTTTAATATCTTTCGCTTAGTAATATAAGGAAAGCTTGAAGCTACCAAAGGGGTATCCGGAGAAAACCACCGACCTGTCGCAAGTCACTGACAAATTTGATCACATACTGCTGTATCCAGTACATCTCGTCATGATCCGGATTCGAAATCAAAACTCTAGTTGTAAATCCAACCACCATACGATCACGACCACGACAGTCCCCAATGTCCAAAATAAAACAGGACAAAAGGACAATCAATGATCTGCAAAACACTACACAGAAAACTAAAAGATTGAGCGAACCTCACTAGAACACAGGGGTGAACTCCAGTGATTGAGCGAACCTCACTAGAACACGGGGGTGAACTCCAGTGATTGAGCGAACCTCACTAGAACACGGGGGTGAACTCCAGTGCTTGAGCGAACCTCACTAGAACACGGGGGTGAACTCCAGTGATTGAGCGAACATCACTAGAACACGTGGGTGAACTCCAGTGCTTGAGCGAACCTCACTAGAACACAGGGGTGAACTCCAGTGCTTGAGCAAACCTCACTAGAACACGGGGGTGAACTCCAGTGATTGAGCGAACATCACTAGAACACGTGGGTGAACTCCAGTGATTGAGCGAACCTCACTAGAACACAGGGGTGAACTCCAGTGCTTGAGCAAACCTCACTAGAACACGGGGGTGAACTCCAGTGCTCGGGAAGGATTAGCAGTTCTGGCTTCACTTGTGAACTTTTGTGGATTGTGGAAATAGACATGTCGGCCAATAAGGTTACTCAGATCAACAATCGGTGCTGCGCAACATTTAATGATCAATGAAAATAAACCGTAATTTCGGACAGCTTTCTCGGTTGTTTGTGGTCTATTTCCATTGGTTAGTAATATCGCCGGTAACCGTTGTTTCATGACTGATGATGTGGATTATAGCGTGGTGCTCGTAGATTGATATCAAGCTCAGGGCTTACGTTCATGCAAAGTATAAGTACGATTTTCATGTATATACTCTAAAATCTACAAACCAGAACACTGTATTTATTTGGATGTGACATTCTCGTTCGGTGTTTATGAAGCTTGTACTCGTAGGGCTAGAAGTAACTCTATGTCAATTTCGATATTTAAAAAGCTAATTCACTTCGCATGTCCATGTAAGGAAGCTATTAGTAATGTGTTTCCATTCTGATTTAAGACAAAATAGCAAATATCAGAAAGTTATTTTATATATATAAACAAATCATGATAGTTATCATTTTTTTATAAGAAAATTAGTAGATTTTCCGATAAGAAAAATATATAGCATTTATTTTATCTACTTATTTTTCAATACTTGTTAGAGGACAATTCTAAGAACGTTCCAACCAGGTTCAAATGGTTATTTGGTTTCAGAGTGAAACACACGTATTTATTTTTACAAATTGTTGTGAAGATCATTGTTTGTCCTATTTTCGTTTGACCATAATATATTGTTTGTCCTTCTTTGATGAACGGTTTCTAATTATTCCTGTAGTATCTTCAAACGTATCTTTTAAAATGATTTCCCCCTGGGTCAGCAAGATTGACTTTCCGATAAACTAAAACATACATTCTAGGGAACACACAATGTTTTTAAAACCCTGTTGTTCATCTTTTTATTTCTATGTTGTTGTTTTTGTCTTCGTCCTGTCTCTGGATTGTCCCTTCAGTTTTCACTAACGTTTATTCTGAAGAAAACTTTCACATTTTTTTGTTTGTTTACAAACTGATTTTCTTAATGTTCAACATGCCTTCACATGAAATAATAAATTATATATGCATTACATCAAACTCATTGTCATTTATAAAGAAATATCTACACCTTCAGCTTATTCAAACACGACTGCAGTCATTTCGGTCGTTTGAAGATATATTATATAGGTTAACTGCAGCCATTTTTTCCCCAAGAAGGCTATCAAGAAATATCTCAGATAGTTTGGTTTAAATTGGGCAAGTATTACAGACATATTTTTAATGGTCAAAATATGACTCATTTGCAGAAGGATGCTACTAGATGTTCATTTGGTTCGTAATGCAATTGGTTTGGGCAAGTCAAGCAAGATTGTGATTTCCAAGGCAATAATTGTTCATCGCCGCTATCTCGTTCACTACAAGAACAAGGTTAGAGGACTTCACATATATAATTTATACTAAGTAATAAATTACATAGTTTCTGAGAAAATGTATCAACTTTCAGCCAACCAGAAACAAGAATTATCCATGGTGGCCATGTAGTTTGACCAATCGGAACAAAATGAGACTTTGCTTCAAAGAACCTCCCATATATCATTCTTGTAAAGTTTGATTCCAATTAGTCAAATAGTATCAGGTTTTGTTTTTTTTTATTTGACTATAAGCAACTTGAATTTCCTCTGGTGATCATATTGTTTGACTTATCGGAACAAAATGGGTCTTTTTAGTATTTTAGTATAGGACCTTCCATTCATTATTTCTGCCAAGTTTGGTTCCAATTGACAAATACGTTTCAGGGGACAATAGCTTTTGTTGTTTGACCAATCAGTCTTAAATTTCCTTTCCCAGTCATGTTCCTGATCAGAACAAAATGGGGTGTTGACATTCGAATGACTTTCTATACATCATTTTTGCCAAGTTTCATTCCAATTGGCCAAGACAAGATGTAGTTTTATTTGACCAATGGTATGTTTGTAGAGGGTTTTACATACATGGTTTCAATATTGGCCAAGTATATTCAGAGGAGATTTGTTTATTTGACACATCAGAAACTTGATAGTGAGTTCGGTGATATGTCACTGATCGGAACAGAATGAGGTGTTTTTGTAGAGGGACCTTCATTCATCATTCCAGCAGAATGGTTCCATTTGGCTTCAGTAGATTTACAGAATTATGTTTGTATTCAGCCCAACTGAATTTGAATTTCTTCTGATAGCCATGTTGGTTGACCGATTGGAACAATTTTTTGCGAGGACCTTTCATTCATCATTTCATACAGCTTGGTACCAATTGGCAAAAATATTTCAGATGACAAAGGTTTTTTTTGTTTGACCAAACAAACTGAATGATGAACGGAATGTAGAAAACCTTAAACACTTCATTCCTCCTAAGTTGTGTACTTTACAGCAGAAAATCAAAATGTTAACAACGGACGACAAATGCCATATAATGGCAATAACTCATAAGACTCTTTATGTCGTCAGGAAGAGTTTGAAGAAGATAGTTCAAATTCCAGCATATAAAGAAATGTCTATTTTTAGTAACAGCCATTTTGAAGATGTCGGATGTTGCTGCTGGATATATTTCTGAATGGGTACTGCTGTATATGGTTTGATTGGACCAAGGAGAAGATTGAAATGTGAAAAGCTCATGACAATATAACCACTGACAAAGGCGAGATGAGCTACCGGCCTATGAACTCTCCCTCTCATAAATCCGATAATTTTTCCTAGGTCTTTCATGATGGCCGTGGCCAATTATGCCTTATCTCTCATTACAAACTGCCTTTTTGTGATAAAAGTACAAGTAATCATAATTTTTTATGTAGAAAATGTTAATCTTTTTAAAAACATTTTCAAAAATTATTTTTTGTGTGTGCTAAATATGGGAGTTCTTAACTCACCTGACCCAAGGAACATGTGAATAATTCTTATGGAATTGTCTATTATCCTTGATGTAAATTTTTCTTATGAACTATCCTGATTCTTATGAACTCCCCAAAATCTGCATTTCAACAAAAGTTTAGAATAATTGCCGTTTGTTTGGTAGTTCCCTTTCAGAATGGAGTCGGAAAAGGAAACCCACCTTCAAATTTACTAAAAATAGAAATATCTATTTAAACATCTCTGAATCAATTGGGCCAATTTCAACCAAACTTGGCTACAAGGGTTGGTCCTCTTTAAAACATGTCCAACAGATCAGTCCACATTCAAAGATGGCTGATGTTTCTAAAAATTGAAATTTCTTAAAATAGTCATTGCTTCATTTTTGATCAATGTGAACTAAAATTTAGACAGTAGGGATATGGTAATGAAATACTTTATAAATATTCTGAATTCTTCTGCAAAATTTTCATGTTTGGCGATTTTTGACAAATATATAGTTGATTGGTGTTTAACTCCAATTTTAGAAGCATTTCAGCTATATCTTGGAATTGTCACATATAAGTATATGCAAATTTAGCCTAATTTCATTGAAATTCACTTGAAAATCTTCTTTCAGAAACCTCTTTACAAAATTAAACAAAAGTTGGCTGGAATGGTCATCGGATGGTTCACAAGTACCTTCCTCATTCACCGATGGCCATCCTAGCCATTACTTCTAAACTAATTGACTGGAACAAGCTAAAATTCATTTAGCATGTATATGGTGATAAGTTGTTTAACATTATTCTGCATTTATTTGTCAAATTTGCTATTTACACCTAATTTGATCAAAATTTATTTGAAAATTTTAAGATTCAATTTTGTACCAAAAATTTACCTTGGTTTCAATACCTGTGATATCAAATTGAACATATGTCATGATATGTAATGGTTCAATAAATCTTCTTTCCCAGGTGAGCAAGACAGTGTGAGCCTCTAGTTTTATCAACATTTCACTTGATGTTAAACTTCAACATACTAAATTGATCAAGTACTCAACTACTGTTGGATGACTATATACAAGGGAAGTAATCCATATTTAGCACAATAAATGCCCCTAATGGTTATAATGAATATATAATGTTAACAGCCTTTACAGGAGTCCCAATACAAAGTGATAAATTGAAGCCAATATTGCTCTTCAAGTAAGACAATAAATTTCTTCACCAACCTGTTATAAACCATATATCTCTGCTACTAATACATTCTTATTAGCTTACATTACATGCATACCACTGTAATTTTAATATATAACCAATTTTGCAAGAAGAGTTTGAAGATACCAAAGGGGTAATCAGAATCTGTAAATCAAAGAAGGACAGACAACACAATGACCAAAAGATAAAGTACAAAAGGACAAACAACGATCTACAAAATATACATATAAAACTAAATCAAATCAAACAACGATCTACAAAATATACATATAAAACTAAATCAAATCACACTAAAAAAAAACAAAAACAAAAACAAAAAAACAACAACAAAAAACTGCAACTGTCAGTAAATGAAAACAGCAATATATTATATATATATAATCATGTTTATTAGAAACAAATATTTTAGTTTTGACAAATTTTCATTTATTTATTGCATAAATAATACAAAAGAAGGAAGACTTACAAAAATAAACAATATACTTAGAGTGCTTCCCCCATTTTTATATTAAACAAAATACATCATAATAATTCTATGATCAATTAAACCAGACTTGATTGGACATTCTTACTGATACAAAAGTTTACAGTTTGTATGCTACTAAACCTGTAAGAAAGGATGTGGATGTAAATGAACATATGAGACTATCCCACTTCACATTTAAGATCTAGCCTTCTTCGTGTCATGGGGTAAATGTAGCTGTTAACATTTCACACTAATTTTAAAACGATTTATTTTCAAAGATTCCCTTCATATTAGGTAAAAGACTACACTACTGCCTTGGTGGCTCAAATTCAACGAGAACAAAGTAATCAAAGTTATCGATTTACAGAAAGTTTGAGTTCTGGATAAAAAATGTATAAGAATATTTTTGGCCAAACATAATTTTACGTTGACCAGAAAATAAAAAGTCCAAGTTGTGTAATCTTGAGGAAGCTCTTGTATACACTCTAATTGGATGTATGAAGCTTTGCTTCGTTTACTTGTTTGTCTAGTATCTACACAGATGAATTATTAATTTACTAATATTCAACACAAATTGTTCCCAATGTTATATAAAGAGCAACTCATGCATATCTTATATTAGTGTGGACTAAAATGAAATTGATAACAACTGTAAGAAAAGTAATAACGATGACATGATACATGTAGTACATATCTGTTAATTATAGACCAAAAAAAAGATATTAAGAGACGAAATAAGTCAAAAAATCTTAAATTTTTTACCGTTTAATTGAAATAGGCTTTGTGCGATATTTATTTGATAATAAACCATTACAAATAAATGGCCTCGTCACTTATTCAAAGCTGTTATTTTTGTCACTCTGCATGTTATTGTTCACATAACTAGTTTAAGACTGCTTCACAAATCTAGCTTTATTTAACATGAAGGAAAATTTAAACTGGGTTTTACATATAGTTTGTGTCATTCATTATGTTTCAGCCATTGAGTTCCAGCTTCTGAATCTACTAAAATGGTTTTTAAATACTATTTCTGATTTCAAAATCATTCAATAAAAATATTACAATGAATTTTAAAATGTTTAATTAATCCTTCTAGATTATTTCTCTATAATGGCATCGTCCAAGCTTTTTTTTAAACAGATGAACAAATTATTTACAGTATAGAAAGGATATTTCTTTCTAGTCTAAAATGTAGAACATTTATAAACTCTATTTAATTCTACACTTGGTGGGTGAAACTAAAGCTAGAGAGTGTGGTGTTATACCTATATATGTATCTATACTATAGCTGTGTTGACTTTTTATTTCCTTGGAGACTCATTTTGTCCTATAAAACGATCTGTATCATAATTATAATAAAAGGCCGTTCGTTGGCCACTGGTCCCCCGACGCCAAGGTTATATGGTAAGATTAAATTTTGAAACTACTGTAAACTAGAGGTTCAGGTGAGCTTGTATCACTCACCTGGCTTAAATAATTTTGAAAGGGGACCTCTCAAGGACCATTTTGAAGTAAAAAATAGGGGAGTAACTCTGGTTAGATTTGTTGAAAAATCATCATTATCGAACTTGACCTAGATATTCATGAGTTACATTTACATACCAAACCTAGTTTCAATCGGACTTTTTGTTCACAAGTTATAATTTGGAAACCAAATATTTGGCAATTTTGAGGTATGAAAAGTGGCATAACTCTAGGAAAAATTGTTGAAAAATTGTCATTATCGAACTTGACCTATATATTCATAAGATACACTTACATGCCACACCTAGCTTCAATCTGACTTTTTATTCACAAGTTATCATCTGGAAACCAATTCGGGACACACAGACGAAGTATAACAAGGGATGTAACTCTGGTAAGATTTGTCGAAAAACGATCGCTATCGAACTTGACCTAAATATTCATTAGATACACTTACATACCAAACCTAGTTTCAATCTGATTATTTGTTCCCAAGTTATCATCTGGAAACCAAATATTTAGCAATTTTGAGGTATAAAAAGGGGCATAACTCTAGTAAAAATAGTCGAAAAATTGTCATTATC
>MJUT01044427.1:171787-182597 GCA_002080005.1 Gigantidas platifrons | reverse complement strand
AACTTGACCTAGTTCTTCATAAGATACACTTACATACCACACCTAGCTTCAATCTGACTTTTCATTCACAAGTTATCATCTGGAAACCAAGCAGACGGACGGACGGACGACACCCATTTCTATAGTCCCCTTCGACGAAGCGTCGAGGGACAAATATACAAGCATGGTGTATACCTTCACATTTCAAAAAATGGTGAAATTGGGGGAGGGGGTTCCTTCCGTTGAGATTAGAGGAAGTATTCAAAATAAATAATCTGACATCAAGGAGCTTAGAATTTGACATAGTACCAGACATGATCAAAAAGTATTTTTCAATGACGCAGAATAAAGAGAAACTTAACAAAATTTCATATATAATTGCTGTTAGGGGAAATAATTTCTATTAAAAGTTATTTTATTAATAATTTTCATCAAATACTACATATGATTATCTATTTATATATATACTAGTATATATATATAAATGTATATCTACAAAATTATAATAAAATAATGAATGAAACAGTTAATGGAAATTGAATACATTTAAAATGTCATGATCTATCTCTGTTAATCAACAGTATTGCACTAGTTAAGTCTACACAAATGTACAACAATATGGACCCTATCTATAACAGTCAGCTGTTTTACACGTTTTTATGATACTTATTCTTACAAGTCATATATTAATATGCATAATTTTAGAAAAAAAAATCTTGCATGAGAATGATATTAAAATTTTATTAAAAATATTAAAATATGGTCAGTAAGTTTTTTTTGTATACTGTACAACAATCAAATGAATGTCAGTACATGTAAAAAATAGTTTTAGAAAATAAAAACTTTGATTAAATAAACAATTTGATTATAATCGGTGGGTTAAAAGTTAGATGAACTTTAAATGCTATGATCTTATAACACGATAATTCTGATATTTTTTGCTTGTGCACTCGTTGCATTTTGGCATGTACATTTAATCTTAAAGAGAAAGTTGAAGTAAAATTTATAACGTATTCAAAATAAAATATATCCAACACTTTGTCATAAGCCTATTATTATCTCTGTTATATTTCATACGATTCTAATAAATTAACATAGAATATCAAGTATACATATTGTTTGTAGGATTATAGCTCACAGACAGAGAACTGAAGTTACAATCCAATTAAAAAAACAAGATAAAAACTAAAACAAAAAAAACTAAGTCTTTTTTTTTTAAATTAAGAATTTTGATAAATTTAAATAAAAAATGGTAAAAACAAATTAATTCATCTACTATTAAAATTCTGAACAGAAATCTTGGATACAACTTTAGAGTCATATAAATATCATATTTATTATTCTAAGTAAATTCTTGCACGATATCAAATAAAACAAACTGTGTAATCAAGCTTTTTCAACTTTTTCAAAGAGTTGGTCCAAAAAGTATTCAAATCATTACAAAAAAAGAAAGAATTTTTGCAACTAAAAATAACTTATTGTGATAACTTATCCCATTTGTAAGCAAGGATAATCAGAATGTAGAGCCTGAACAAGTTTAGTAGGACATCCAAATACATGTGTACGATCAAAGATCAAATTGTCGAAGCTGAATAATCGATTGATCTTAATTTAAATCAATGTAGCATTTCAGATATCAGGAACATATCAAGCTAATTAATATGATTAAATAGGGGCTGTAGTTTTACTTCCAGATATCAGAGTTTAAAATAAAGAAATTTGACTGTATACTCCAACAACCATATGGGTGTTATAATGAAGGCTCCCACAGAGAAATCTAATATATTTAATTCTCCCTCAGATATAAAATGTATATAACTATTAAGGAAACAATATTTATTATTTAACAGCACTTAGGTGATATAACACAATTTTATTTTTTCCTGAAAAATAAAAATGCCCTGACATGGTACTAACCCCTGATGCTTATGACATTGATGATTATATATCCTCCATAAGCATTTTATACAAAATAAAATGGTCTATCAACAATAAAAACAAAATACATCAAAAATGGAAAAAAAAAGAAAAAAAAGATAAAAATCTGCAGATTTAACAACACCATATATCTTTATATAAAATATATACAACATGATATAAAAGTTTTAATTTTGATTTATTGAGTGATGCAGAAAAATTATGCATACAAACCTTAAAATACTGAGATAAAAATGTTTATAAATACAATACTTTAACAAAATATAATGTGACATTACAACAATGTTACGTCCAGTGAAAGTGAAAGTACAAAAGTCTAATACATGCCCTAATAAGACCTTTTCCTTTAGACCCTACTCCCTAACAAATGTATAGTATTTGATTATCAATGTTTTGATACGTCTCAAACGTTTTGTATAAAAAAAAAAAAAAACAAAAAAACAACCTATCTATCATTTCAAGTAAGAAAAAACAACTTTCAGATTAAAAAAAAATATTTCTTCATATAAACTAGATATAAAATCAGCTAAATAGGGTTATTGCACGAATATTGGTGAAAATCGTCCTTAGTAAAATATTATATTGCATGAGTCCAACTGATATTCTGCGAGAGACAAACATTCATAAATACTCATGCAATAACCCTTTTATTGTATAGCAGAACCTGGTAAATGACAAGAGCACCATTTTAACATAGCAATGATGCTATGATTTGAAGCAATATTACACTAGTGCAAAATATCAGGGAATATTGTCACACTAGCTTTTAGTAACATTCTAAATGAAATATCTTACTACTATACAATAAAACTTTAATAAATATAAATTGTCTCCTATTCCCCATTTTTTAAGTTATCTCGATTAGTTTGTATGTCAATAGAATCAGAACCTCTTTATGTAATTGTTGAAATAATAGAAATTACTATATTTATAAAATACAGAAAGAAACACTCTATTTTGTATACTATTTTGATCACAAATTATTTTTCTATTTTCCTCAAATTAAATGTAGATCTTTTTAAATTTTACATACTGTTATGTAAACTCTCTTACCTTTACTTCAGTTTTTATTTATTGTACATTCCGTTATATCTAAAACAGTTTTTATTTATTTTACATACAGTTAGTTATATAAACTCTTATTTAGTTTTTTAGTTAACTGTAAAGGTGGAATGTCATAAGAATCAAACACTTAAGTTCACACAATGTCAATGATGTATAACAACAGTATCTAACGCGTAACTGGTCAGTAATATTAGAATAGATTGTCAAATTCAGTGTAAATAGATCTTAATTTCCCAGATAGTAAGGGGTCATTTGTGTGAAATAAATTCTTACAAATAGATTACAAGGATGTTTTTCTTCTTGTTTTTAACAGAAATATTGTGGAAAAGGTCTTGTATACAAATTAAATGTCACAGACAGATACTATATCAAGGATTATTCCTTATATTGTTATATAGAGGATGCTTGGAAGGCACTTTATACATTTGATTTGTATGGATAGTGAGAGAAAGTAACTAAATCCATAAAGACATATAAAGAAATTCTTCTTCAAATTTGTAGTGGGTTTTGATAAAAAAAAAAATGCCTTCAAACAACCTCATACAAATTCATGGAATAGCCCTAAAAAATAAAATAAAATTCTTCTCACAAAATTAAACTGTTAAAGGTAGATAAATCATTGCTGTTTGAATGTTTTTCATTGTTTCCACACATATCATTTTCAGAATAATTATGGCAATCCTTTTTCTTCATATATTTTAATAAACTGAGAGAAAAATAGAACTACAGAAATGTTTATGCCAGTAGGACTTTTTAAATGGTTAGAAATAAAATCTAATAATGTGAGAAAGAAACATCAATATAAGAGAGTTTATCAGTTGTCACATTTTTTATAACATTGTGGCCACAAATTCTAATATTGCTATACTAGATAATGCTGTAAAGTGTTCATCTTAATTTTTAATTAAAAAAAACAAAAAAACTTAAAATTCGAAAGGAATATTTAAAGTTCTTAATATAATTTATTCAAATATTTTTTTTCAATCTTAGTCTGTAAAAATGGCTTAAATGAAGAAGATGGTAATGTTTTCACGTCATGTACAAAATATTTACTGTGTTGTACTTCAGAATCTCAACAGGTAAAATAAATTACAAAAAAAATCGAGTAAAAAATGAGAAATCTACTCCTTTATAATATTACATGTATTAGCTAGGTATGTTTTAGTGACAACTGATAACTTATGAAGCTGCAAACATCATGAAGCAGTGGTACTGTTACGTTCACCTCGAGACTTGCTTAGATTAAATGTTTCATTCACACCTTTCATTCCTATGTCCTCCCAGAGTTTTAGAGCTTTGTCTTTACGGAACTGCTCCCAGCGATCATCGTCAGATTCGTGCGTAATATACCGCTGACCAACCTGTTCTTCCAACTTCCTTAGATCACACCATGTTTGATAGTCCTAATAATAAAAAAAATGGAAATCATGAATATTAATTAATCAAAAAATACATCTGGTGAAAATCATGTTCATCAATCTATTACTTTACTTTCTTTGAAAAATATGATCTTTTTTTTTAAATATAATTTTTTTACTTGAAAGATTGACGATTTCAATTAATAATTAAACTCTATTATTATGAAACACATCTAAGATATTTTGCTAACATTTTTTTGACCTCATTATAATGAACTTGTGTGATTTTTTTTACAAAATGTTTCAAGATGACAACACATACAATAAAACTGTTATAAGCATCTGATTACCTGTATTATAAATATATATAGTATTACTCCTCTCTATCTGGATTGTCCTTTACTTAATATAATTTGATGTCCTGGCCTGGGAGAATTTTATTTTTAATTAAACATAACTTAAAATGTGAGAATTGTAAAGTGATTTGCCAAATAACACCAAGTGTATATTACACTAACTGATAATAATTTTTCAAAAAATAGTGCAGTGGGATTAGTGCAAAAAATAGTCCCATACTATATATAAGAAAGCTTCCTACAGATATACATATAATATGTAAATAAATTTGTGTATATTTTTATGTCCAAAAAAAGATGCAAATTTTCACATCTAGTGGGTTGGAATATACTGATTTCTACAATTGTCTAGTTTTGCCTGTGTTATTTCAGATTTTATGGGGAGTCACGGTATATATAATATACAGGCATTAATACATTAGAAACAGAATGTATGATCAGTTTTAAATATTGAAAAAGGGGGGGGGGGCAAATTATAGAATTCATTGGGAATATTAATTTTTCACCACTATTTATCTATGTGGCTTTTAGTCACTGTTGGAAAAAAACACAAGAAAATAGGTACAGTATATGGTTGTTCCAAACCACTTACAAACAATATTTCAGTTTTGTTGTGACCAACAATTTTATTAGTGGAGGAAACCAGAATGCCAGGAGAAAACAATTGACTTGCCACAAGTCACAAACAAACTTTATCATATAATGTTGTATCAAGTACACCTTACCTTGGGAACCAATAAATGTTGTATCAAGTACACCTTGATTTGGGCACCAAAAATGTTGTCAATATCAATAATGCATTCCTATAGCTTGCTTACAACAAATTTCGTATCAAATTTCATATCATACAATACACAGAAATTTAAAATGTAAAAAAAAAGTGTCACCTGAAGCCAGACGTGGGCTAGTGATTTGTCTACCGTGAACCTCTTTCTCATTTTCACCTGTAGTAAGTTACTGATCAGATCTAATGCTGTAAGAATGAAAATGATTGGATAAATGTGAGTGAGAAGCTGTAACAAAAAAGTTTGTCTAACTGTTTATATATAAACAGCAGTAAGAAATGAATTGATGTGTGACTACAGCTATAATGAGGAATATAGGGAGTAATATAATACAAGCTCTTTTGATATTTAGTTCTGTCTTTCTCATTAAACGAATACCTGCATACTTGATGCAGCTTGAAGTTCAATAAAGAAACCAACTTGTGATACAAAATTATTATTTTTTGCTTCCAATGAATGTTATAGACATCTTTTTCATAATATATATTAAAATTATCAACATCGTTTTGCATTGAATTTTACGAATTTTTAATCAGTTTTCAAAAGAGAATACCACAATATAACCGAAATATTGTTGAAAGTGGTGTTAAACACCATTAAACCAACCAATCAAATCAAAAGAGCATGTATTCATCAACTGAAAAACATAGCTAGAGAATTGATGAACCTACATTATACAATTCTTATGTTGACTAGAATATTATTGGTTAGTACTACACACACAGCATGTACATACATTCACTAACTGATGACAATTATAACACTCAGTCTGCATCTAAAGCTATATAATAACTTCTTCCCATTATCATGAATAACTAAATTTGTTTTCTTTGTCATAAAACTTTGCTAGCAGGAGTTAGTGATCATACTCGAAAACAAAAAATAGTCAATCAAACCACTGTATCAAGTAAAACACTTCTGGAGTACAAATACAAAACTCATATTTGAAAGTGTTAAAAATTGTAAGGCCAGGTCTGACTTGAAAATGTTACGGTCGTAAGGCCAGGTCTGATATGAAAATCTTTTCAATCATGTTTCTGTTCATCAAAGGTATCATGAGAGTGTAAATTATCATCAAACATGAACATATGTATTCTTAAAGAATAAAATTGTTATTAATAGTTCACATGGATATTAATCTAGTTTCTTTACTGTTTTGTTTTAATTTCATGTAAATATCAACAAGTTTTTCAAAGATCGATAATAATAAAATACCAACAGAAGAAACAAATATAATCTCCAGGAATATTTTTGAAGCAGATTAAATATAAATAAAAACTGTTTAAACTCGATTTTAGAGATATATGATGAACTTATATCAACTGCAGAAGCACACAATTAACAAATACACAGCAAAGGTTAGTGAAGCTGCAGACACCAAAAGCTCTTTATAAAGTTGAATGCTAGGAGAAGTTTTGTAGACTATAAAATCTCTCCTCTTAGAAAGAGAAAAATATAATTAATGGGAAAATTGTTAAAAAAATTAACTAGACTGGAAGGAAAAAGATAAATGAATTCACCCTAAAAACAAGTTTTATTGTAAAAACTTCATAGAATAAAATAATTTCAAAATAAAGATAAGATTTGGGTTACTTCTAAATTCTAGGTAAGTTTTTTGTCAAAGAAAAGCTTTTAGATAATTTTCTACTCAAAGAAGAGCTTTAAGTGTTATATGCAAGGTTGAAGACAAAAGTAAAAAAGGGCACCTGACATAACCAAGGATGTTGTAAAACCTTCTTCACCGAAGGTCGAGATCTCGTATTTACAAAAATTTTTCCAATGAAGTGCTTGGCTGTAATGAAAAAATATTTACATAGTAGTACAAAATTAATACATGCATCCTCTGTAAATGATGTGTGCTGATTTTTGTAAAAAAGATGATACTGATCTTAAAATAATCAGCATTATATAATTTCTGATCCAACTTTGTCCTACATGTGTATATGTTTAGTCTCAATCTTCTAGATCTCCACACTGTATGTAGAGTATGAATCCAGGCTTTAGAAATTTCTTTTAAAAAGTAGACGTGGTCTATCATTGAAAAGGTGGAGAATAAACTCCTTTTCCTTTATACCTCATTCAAATCATGTCAAGTGGATTTTTGATTATATTAACAATAGGAGTTTATTGAGCAAGATGCCTTACTCTTAAAATATCAATCAACAAGATCTTATCTATGCATTCTATGATCAGGCTTGTGAAAAATGGCTGCTCATTTACAAAAGAACATAGGATTTGATGTTATCGGTTCGGAGAGAGTTCTTGTACCAACAATAATTCTGGTACAAGGAGACTATATAAAGTATAGTGATAAAAAAGAAGATACCTCGTAGAAGATAAAATCATTTCTCATTTACCTATTGCCATTGAATTTCAAAAACATTCAAAATTTCATACTTTTGTTTTTGAAATTATTCCCATCATGCCTTTTATATCGAAATAGAACACTTCCACTATTTATCAATTTAATTACAAATTTCAATGTGTAAATAATATACATAATATAATCTATCAAAGAGTTTGTAGTATATGAAATGGTCATAATAACAAAACCATAAATACACAGCATATACAGGGAACAAAGGGAGGTAAGTAAGTAATCCCAAATCACCAATATATACATGTATACATGCACACTCTTATATATTGTCATGCAACTGAAAAGAATTCCAGAAAAACAAGTCATGCATCTATAACATTGAAAGCTGTCTTCAGTAAATCAACGTCTCTTTATGTTATATATCCATAAGCTCTTCTTTCAGCAAAGAATTTAAATGCATTTTAATTTGATTAATTAAGTAATACAAAAAAATGTACAAATAATGAAACATATTCTACAATATTTCTTAATTTCAATAAGTTATTCTCTAAGAAAAAAAATCAGTCATCTGTTTCTGATAAAATTATAGAAACTTCCAAGTCATTTATATAAATAATTGTTCATAACAAAGAATACAATTTTTTTTCAATAATGCTTTTAAGGGAAGCAACTCCTGCATATTTTTTTTTAAGATAACGCATCTTGAAATGTGGAAATATCTATGCATACAACAAAAATTGTTACATTTTTATTCAAATATCAGTGTAAATCAAACACCAGGCTTGTTGAAAAAAATAATAAAGGACTACACCAGTAGTAGCATGAAACTACCATAGAGTCGACAAGGGCAACATACTCAACCATTTTACTGCAGGTAAATAACACCATAAACAGATATAGCTAAAATCTCCCAAATCAATAGCAACCTTTATTCTGTGCCAAGTATCATTGTGTTAAAAGTTCAGAAGGACTGTTCTACTTGAACAAAAGTTATTGCACAGAAACCATTGTGTCTACAGAGAGACAATGACAGACCCATTAGCATAATATGACAGTAACTTTTTTACGGCTGTATAAAAATCCAGTATTTGAAGGGTCAGACAATATGGTATCTTGATATATGTATAAGCAGTAATACCAGTTCCCACCAGTTATACTGTCAAAATATTCTTCAACATTTTTATTCTCTAATTAGCTTGTGTGATTATGGTACAGGCTGATTTCACTGTGAGTTATACTATTTACAATGTAAACTCTTAAAAATGTATGTGATTTGTTTTAAATAAATATGTGGTAGTGAAAAAATGGAGAGAAAAAAACCCACTGAATTTGATTCTGGTGACAAACAAGACAAATCTCTATATCCTTTGATAAAATGTTCATAGTAAACTACATTGAAACCCGTTACAGCTGAACACTCTTTGAATCAACAACTTATTTATTTAGAAGTCAGGTAAATCTGCACATTAAACTTGGGAACTAAATTATTGGCTTATATAATAGTCTCCCCGTTATAATGCTGTCCTTCTTATCAGGCTAGATTTCAGATTGATTTTGATTTTTGGTGTTTTAACGCCACTCTCAACAATATTTCAGCTATATCATGGTGACCAGTTTCAATGGTGGAGGAAGCCGGAGTACCTGAGAGAACCACCCACCGGCCATGGGCAAGCAACGGCTAGATTTCAGATAAATCGAGATAATAAAATACTACTAAATTGCCTACTTTAAGAGAGCTCATCTCTATTATAAGGCCACTTTTTCATTGCAAAAGATTATTCAGAGAGGTTTCACAGCATTAACAAGATTTCTCACCAAACCAAATATTTATACCCCCCCCCACTTACAATTTAAATTTAACAAAAATTATACATTGTGTTGATTGTGCAAAAATTTTGAATGTGAGTAAACGTACCTTCCTGAGAAATCTCCTTCCATGGATTGGGGGGATACATAAATGAAGCATTCTGTATTTGGTCGCTGATTTCTTCATCTTCATTGAAAGGGAATGTTCCACTTAAACTAAAAAAATAAAGTAGAAAGATAATTATATAGGTACAATAATCTAAGCTGTTATAATGTAGATACATGTACTTCTGTGTACTGATATTGACTTTATGGTGTATACATGTGTGTGTTGGAGTGTAAGATTTCTTCCCAATCCTATATTGTTATGTGAAAGATGATAGAAAGACAGTGAGTTTTACTTCTAATCAGTTATGTGAACTTGAAATGAAAATAGGGAATCATTTGAGAGATTGTGTTGTTATCTTATAATTATTTGTTTGATAGTTTTGTTTGCTGTCTGTGGCATTGTTATGTTTTCCTACTGATTTTTTGTAGTTTCTCCTAAACTTAGTAATTGTATATCTTGTCTAATTCTACAGGGTTCACACTTCAGCTTTCCAATGAGAAATTCCACTTTACTGACACAGATTACCAAATATAGAATTACATTTTAGTTATTTCCCAAAGTATATCCCCTTCTTATAAATATAAATTACAACTTAGGACATAGGAATGTTCAGATATGAGCGAAAAATTGTGAAATACAATAGAAATAGCAATTGTTGGCAACAATTTTACATAATTCGTTAAAGAGGTATTTAATAAGACTGGAAAACATGACGTTTATAACTTACACTTTATAATCATGTTAATTGTTGATATTGACACAGACATATTAACTTACCTTACATAAATAACAACACCTACAGACCACATGTCTAGAGATCTACTGACAGACATATTAACTTACCTTACAAAAATAACAACACCTACAGACCACATGTCTAGAGATCTATTGACACAGACATATTAACTTACCTTACATAAATAACAACACCTACAGACCACATGTCTAGAGATCTACTGACAGACATATTAACTTACCTTACATAAATAACAACACCTACAGACCACATGTCTAGAGATCTACTGACAGACATATTAACTTACCTTACATAAATAACAACACCTACAGACCACATGTCTAGAGATCTACTGACA
>MJUT01044427.1:151220-164478 GCA_002080005.1 Gigantidas platifrons | reverse complement strand
ATGTCTTTATACTGACAATCTTTAATAGCTGACAAAACAAGACTTCCTTGTTTATCACAAATTAATGCTTGTCTTTATACTGACAATCTTTAATAGATGACATAACAAGACTTCCCTGTTTATCACAAATTAATGCATGTCTTTATAATGACAATCTTTAACATTAATAATTATTTGTAGTAATAGCTTAATAGAATCATTTGATAATTATGTGTAAATAAGTGAATAATTGATCAATCAAGTCATCATGCTGAACAATCATATACACAAAAACTTAAATGTAGACAAGGGTACCAAACCAGGCAAGTGTTAGGGTTAGGGCTTAGGGTTATAGTGTTTAATGCCACTTTTAACAATGTTTCAGTTATATCGTGGCAGTCAGTTTTATTGGTGGAGGAAACCAGAGTACCCAATGAAAACCAATGACCTGTCGCAAGTCACTGACAAACTTTATCACATAATGCTGTATCGAGTACACCTCGCCATGAACGGGTTCCAACTCACAACTTTTAGTGGTGATAGGCACTGATTGCATAGGTAGTTATAAATCCAACAACCATACAATTACTACAGCCTCAATTTAATATGAGGTCACTATTAACTGTCCTTTATATGTTAACATTGTACATCTTTTTTGGACACTATAATAATTAGCTACACATGATCCAGAGACCCAATAGAAAAAGTTTTATTTTTAACACTATAATAATTAGCTACACATGATCCAGAGACCCAGTAGGAAAAGTTTTATTTTTAACACTATAATAATTAGCTACACATGATCCAGAGACCCAATAGAAAAAGTTTTATTTTTAACACTATAATAATTATCTACACATGATCCAGAGACCCAATAGAAAAAGTTTTATTTTTAACACTATAATAATTAGCTACACATGACCCAGAGACCCAATAGACAAAGTTTTATTTTTAACACTATAATAATTAGCTACACATGATCCAGAGACCCAGTAGAAAAAGTTTTATTTTAACACTATAATAATTAGCTACACATGATCCAGAGACCCAATAGAAAAAGTTTTTTTTTAACACTATAATAATTAGCTACACATGATCCAGAGACCCAGTAGGAAAAGTTTTATTTTTAACACTATAATAATTAGCTACACATGATCCAGAGACCCAATAGAAAAAGTTTTATTTTTAACACTATAATAATTAGCTACACATGATCCAGAGACCCAATAGAAAAAGTTTTATTTTTAACACTATAATAATTAGCTACACATGATCCAGAGACCCAATAGGAAAAGTTTTATTTTTAACACTATAATAATTAGCTACACATGATCCAGAGACCCAATAGGAAAAGTTTTATTTTTAACACTATAATAAAACACCGTTGGCCACTGGTCCCCCGACGCCAAGGTTATATCGTAAGATTAAATTTTGAAACTACTGTAAACTAGAGGGTCAGGTGAGCCTGTATCACTCATAATTCTGAAAGGGGACCATCCAAGGACCATTTTGAAGTAAAAAAAGGGGGAGTAACTCTGGTTAGATTTGTCGAAAAATCATCATTATCGAACTTGACCTAGATATTCATGAGATACAATTACATACCAAACCTAGTTTCAATCTGACTTTTTGTTCACAAGTTATAATTTGGAAACCAAAATATTAGCAATTTTGAAGTAAACTGGTAAGATTTGTCGAAAAATGATCGCTATCGCACTTGACCTAGATATTCATGAGATACACTTACATACCAAACCTAGCTTCAATCTGACTTTTCATTCACAAGTTATCATCTGGAAACCAAAAAGCACACGGACGGACGGACATACGGACGATACCCATTTCTATAGTCCCCTTCGACGAAGCGTCAGGGGACAATAATTAGCTACACATGATCCAGAGACCCAGTAGAAAAAGTTTTATTTTTAACACTATAATAATTAGCTACACATGATCCAGAGACCCAATAGAAAAAGTTTTATTTTTAACACTATAATAATTAGCTACACATGATCCAGAGACCCAATAGAAAAAGTTTTATTTTGAGTGAAGCAAATCTGTGCAGGTTTTTTTTATTGTTTAATCATATCTGTATTGCCATTAAACATACAATTATCAAGAGGGGGAATCCCAATAACCAGCTTAACCCTATTACATTTGCATGCCTGTCCCAGCCTGGATTTCCATCAGTATATTTTGTGGTCTTTCTTTTATTTCAATGGTTTGAGGTGAGAGTTAGTTGTACAATTGTTTGATATTAGAGGAATTGTTGACCATCATGGATGAGTGTGTTTTTCATGCTCAATGAATTTACGTGACGAGTAGTATGCAATTTTGTTGATATCAGTGGAATCATATACCATCATTGTTTAGTGGTGTTATTTTATGTTCAATGATTTGAGGCAACATGTCTGTTTGTTGATATTGTTGGAATCAATCACCATCACAGTTTTGACAGAATAGTAGATAGATAATATTATATGGAATATTAAATAATAGAATGCATGACATACTGTAAATAATTATCTACAAAAACTGAAATTATGTGGTTGTAAATTAGCCCTTTCAAAAACCAATTCATCAAAATTCTATTTGGTCAAGAGTCTAGACTATGATTATTTCATCACTGTAAAATGATTCTTTTCGTGCAGGATTTAGGACTTACCGTATTTACTGGTGTATAATGCGCGGGATTTTACCCAGATTATTTATTTTGTAGGAGGGATGCGCATTATAGACAAGAACAATGTGTTTCACTCTTTTTAAGACCGGAAAATTACATGTCGGCCATTTTTTTTTTCCCGGTTTTTTTTTTAAAGTCGTCCGTTTCGTATTTTTATATTTGACACTATCCCACAAAAATAATAAATTAAATAAAATGAGCCTAATAATGTATTTATTAGTGATGAATTACAACTGTCTTGTGAAATCGTTTTTGTAAAGGTTTACCTTTGTTCGAGAATAAAATCAATACACCAATTGTATGTATTACGTGACAAGATAGTGTGACCAACCATGCGTAAAATAATCAATACTGTGTTGCCGATAAGAATATAATAAGTGTGTGTATAAGTGTCATAATCCATTATCAATATTTTTCAATATTATTCAAGTTTAAAGAATATAAATAGTTCGAATATTCACTCAGAAGAAGAGACAAGCTCAAAGCTATCAAAAATATATACGATTGACATTTAATTCTTACATTTCCGACCACGATTTTTTTCAAAAGTCCATGCGCATTATAGACACGAACAAGTTTTTTTCTGGAGATTTTCAAGGCCAAGAGGGGGTGCGCATTATGCACCAATGCGCATTATAGTACCCTAAATACGGTACTTGATAGATAATTTAATCACAATAACATGATTCCTCTGACGAGAGATTTAAGGACTTACCTGTAGAATAGACACTTCATTCTTTAACTGAGCCTCCTGTTTATTAGGAAATCTGAGTTTGTCTATCACTTTTATAGCCACTTCCCTGACTGTCTTCCTGTGTTTACCTGAAATAATAGAAATAATTTCGATTTCAAACCAAATTCTCTGTTTCTCCTTAATTTTCTAATTTTCATACTATGTACTTTTAGTTCTAATGTCAAGTAAGCAGTTTTAAAAAATAATGATCTACAGTCAATTTCTGTTGCAGCCTATTATACCTTACAACTCATTTTCATGTAGCTTTATTTTTCATGCTTTCCATTACATGTATTATTATTATTCACCACAAAAATGACATTAAACACCAGAACTTTTAACCCATATTATTATTCAATATCAAAATCTTATACAAAATCACTTTCATTTAGAATTATGTCATTTTCTGTCAGAATAATTCTTACTATATAGTAAACACATGTATAATGTCAAGAAGAAAGTATAGTATAATGACATGAATATTCTGATGTCTACTTTTACTAGCTCTTTAATAATCTACTCAGAATATTCATTTCATTGGGAAGGAAAACCTAGACAGATATAATAGACTGATGACCCCCCCCCCACCCCATCCTTCAATAAGTATCTGATTACTTTAAAACTTGGGGTGGGTATTGCAGAGTGTACAGTGCAGAGAAGTCAACCAACTTAAACACTCTGCCATCCAGGCCTCCACGAAGTTAGATACAATGTAACCTGTCTAATGTGACACTCCAGGAAGTTAGATACAGTGTAACCTGCCTAATGTGACACTCCAAGAAGTTAGATACAATGTAACCTGTCTAATGTGACACTCCAAGAAGTTAGATACAATGTAACCTGTCTAATGTGACTTTCCAAGAAGTTAGATACAATGTAACCTGTCTAATGTGACACTCCAAGAAGCTAGATACAATGTAACCTGTCTAATGTGACACTCCAAGAAGTTAGATACAATGTAACCTGTCCAATGTGACACTCCAAGGCACTGTGAAAATGTGTCGGATTGTACAGGGTGTCAAAATAGTCAGGTATCTCTTTTGGTCAACAGAAGTATGCAAATATTTAAGATTATTTAACAAAAGAATTAACTGTGCATGGTTGTTTAATGTAGAAGACTTGAAATTAATTAGAACTACAAACTATAGCCATGTTTATACAATGTAGTAAAAATACATTTAATATTATATCCATGTCACTATTAATTTATTTACAACAATTAATAAATTTGCTCCATGATATTACAGAGATTTGATATGTGATGTCTTTTAGCAAGGCTTTGTACATGTGATTTGTTGTTTCAACTCTGGTTACAGTTTCTCATTTTTATCGGATTTGTTCTCCATATCAGTGACATGTACTTTGTCCTAGTTATATGGATTAGTTTTTTCATGGTGAACTAATTACCTTTGACCCTTAAGGAGTCTCAAATCACCTACCGATCAATAAGTCAGAATGTACTCAAGCATGTCCATTTCTTATATTTTATATTTATTAGCATGCATGGAAGTGTGGTAATTTATTGATCAAAGTATCAGATAAGACAGGATTAACTTAGTATACATGTAATTAATAACACTGGGAACAAAAAACAGTGTCGGATTACGGAAATGACAGGTTTCGAAATACACAAGATTTTGAACCAAAGAGTGCTAAAGAAATTATTGAGACCTGGAAGTTTTGTTACAGGATGTTAAAATACTCTGGTGTTGGATTATGCAAGATTCATTGTATTTACAATAAAATGTATATATATTTATGTTTCATTGTATTTACAATAAAATGTATATATATTTATGTATTTTATAATGATAAATTATGATATAACTGTTTTCATTTTTGTTTAACAGCACTTCATTTTTTGCTTGACATATTATGATAAAACTGGTTTACAATCAGTCATGTGTTGTATATATTTTTTTAACAAGAAGTAGTTGTATTAAACTGTAGGATATCCTTGCAGTAATATCCCTCATTCCCCTACTGTACCCAAAATGTGTACAATCTAAATCACCCTGCCCACATTCTTAATGCCTGAAAACACATTTTTTCATAAATTTAATCCTTGTTGAATAAATGTAGATTCTAGTTTACCTCCATAAACTATACCAAACTGTCCTGACCCTAACACATCATCAGGGTAGATCTGGTACAGCTGACTTATATCCTGTTCTTCCTCTTTAGAACTTCCATTCTCTGCATTTTGTCCTGAAAATAAGTTAAAATTTATATGGGTCTTATACTATTATACAAATACAGAAGTAGTTTTTATAAATAGTGTTTTGAGATTCAAGACAAAGTTTGAGGATCAAAATTACTTAATGTAGTATCAAACAAAATCAAATATTCTAACAATGAAAAAATAATTAAAATATACTTTTTTTTAATTACGAAGGCTTCAGATATATGTGCTCAGGAGAGATGATGATTTGATTTTTGGTGTTTAACAGCACTTTCAGCAATATTTCAGCCTTAGTGGTGGAAGAAGCTGCAGTACCTGGAGAGAATCACTGACCATGGGCAAGCAACTGGTAAACTTTATCAGTCGGGGTTGCGAGTCAAGTGCACTCTTTATTGTAATTTAAAGTCTGAGCTCAGGAGAGAATCTGTTAAAAACACTACAAAGGGGACAAGAAGTATAATTCAATTTTCATGTTGATTTTAATGTTTTTGTAATTGATTTTTAAAAGTTTCATTTTTTTTTTCATAGTATGTGTCATGTCCGGCCACCTGATTATATTCTTGTGCTGGGCCAAAATTTTCTGAAATCCACATGCAATAATAATTCAATTATAATGTTGCTGTCCGCTTTATGGGTGGGAGAAACTAGAGCATCTGGAGTAAACTGTCCATCTGTAACAAGTCTGAAAATGAGTCTATGGGCAGGAATAAAAATTACAGATTTCAGAATAAGGATATATTAATATATATACACACAATATAAACATCTCAGGAATGGTCTGTGAAAAAAAGAAAGATTTATTATCAATTATTCATATATATGTACATACCTCCTACAACACTTGAGGTTGGAGTAACGGGCATTAATGCTTGCCTGATGGCATGTTCCCAATATCTGGCCTGTTCAAGTCCAACCCCACTCTCAGGTGAAGCCACAATATTACCCTCTCTACCTCCAAATGTAGGGTCCTCTCCAATAAAATATACTGTGGAATTAACTCTCATCTCAAATACATGTGGCCCTTTGTTTGGGTCTGTGTTTGGCCGTATTTTGGCTGGTTCTATGTTTACTATATGTGATAATGGAATTTCCTGAGAGAGAAATACAGATAGCTTATTTAAACAGTATGAAAGTACATTACAGATAAATGCTGTGAAATATTGTCGATGACTTTGTCATAGAAAATCGTGACATCATAAGAAACTTCCCAACATAAAACATAAACACTGACATTATTTCACATTCGTAACATGCATGCTTCAATTTCTGATAAAATGCAAAAAGAAATTTTTCAAAGCCAAGCAATGTCTTCATTTTCTATCATACTTCAAAGCCAGGCAATGTCTTTATTTTCTATCATACTTCAAAGCCAGGTGATGTCTTTATTTTCGATCATACTTCAAATCCAGGCGATCTCTTTATTTTCTATCATACTTCAAATCCATGCGATCTCTTTATTTTCTATCATACTTCAAAGCCAGGCTACGTCTTATTTTATTTTCTATCATACTTCAAAGCCAGGCATTGTCTTTATTTTCCATCATACTTCAAAGCCAGGCATTGTCTTTATTTTCCATCATACTTCAAAGCCAGGCAATGTCTTTATTTTCTATCATACTTCAAAGCCAGGCGATGTCTTTATTTTCTATCATACTTCAAATCCAGGTGATGTCTTTATTTTCTATCATGCTTCAAAGCCAGGTGATGTCTTTATTTTCTATCATACTTCAAATCCAGGTGATGTCTTTATTTTCTATCATACTTCAAATCCAGGTGATGTCTTTATTTTCTATCATACTTCAAATCAAGGTGACCTCTTTATTTTCTATCATACTTCAAAGCCAGGCTACGTCTTATTTTATTTTCTATCATACTTCAAAGCCAGGCTACGTCTTATTTTATTTTCTATCATACTTCAAAGACAGGCGATGTCTTTATTTTCCATCATACTTCAAAGCCAGGCAATGTCTTTATTTTCTATCATACTTCTGTTCAAAGCCAGGCAACATCTTTATTTTCTATCATACTTCCCAGCCAGGCAATGTCTTTATTTTCTATCATACTTCAAAGCCAGGCGTTGTCTTTATTTTCTATCATACTTCAAAGCCTGATTCTGTGTAGTGTACTTGTTGTTATGAAGATCTGCTAAATAACAACATGTTTTGTCTTTGTTTTATCTCATGATAGGATAAAATGGATCATTCTTGTACACATTTCATCCTCCAAAAATTGTTTCAAAAAGTTGCCAGAACCTTTAAACTTGTTCACTGTATAAGACCTCTAAGGAAATGTAAACAAGATTATAAGAAGAGTTTGAAGATACCAATGGTGGTAATCAGAATCTGTATATTAAAGAAGAAGATAAAACATACCTAAGAAGTAAGATTCATTACACAGTAGGGCTGCAAGTTTTTTTGTTAATATTGTACATAAATTTGTGTTATCCATCAGTTGTACATAAAATTGTGTATTCCATCAGTTGTATATATAATTGTGTATTCCATCAGTGGCAGTGACAAGAGATAACATTACCTTGTAATATCTAGGAGAATCTTCCTTTTGGAACAAAGTGATACATTTAGAATCCAACCTCCAATAATATCTTTTTCTCTGTAATATATGCAAAAAAAAGTACAAAATATGTAGATGCATATTTCTTTAGATATTCATATGTCAAACAGCAACTGTAAGGTTTCTTTCTTTATATTCTTTTCAGGTATATTGATTTTAATTATTATTAAGTGATATAACGCAAAATAAATTTCCAGTATAAAGTATGTCTGAAGCACAAAGGAGCGTAAAATTCAAAATTCTATCACATTCTAATATATTTAAGTGTTTTATAATTAACATGAAATATCTGTTAATATTCAATCTATTTTTCTGACAATTCCTGATAAACAAAATTACCACAGGATCATTCTGAGTAAAGTGAACCATCCATCCTGCCTTCATGACCTTTGACCCAGTTCTTTTGGTGTGTTTGACTGATTGATATATTCTCATTAATGGAATGTTACTACTTTGTGTAGGACTGAAAAACATAACATATAATACAATACATTGTACATCAGATACAAAAATGAGAGAATCACATTTTTAGGTAGTTTTTTTCCAATTCATCCTTGGTAAGTGCTATTCAATGTACAAGTTTCCAAATCCAGATTTGTAGTTCATAATTGAGCTTTACAAACTTTATTACATGCTTTTCAGAACTAGGTCATAAGGTATCTTAAATCCAGTAATAATCTTTCTCATTCTTTATACTGCCAATTTATATATAATGCTGAAAAACATTTGAGCGAACCAACAATCCCCCCAAACAGTATGTTTGAACGACCAAGTATATTCAATTTCAGCTAAGAATTTTTAATCCTTTATATATAGGTACAGTTGAATCTCATTATGTCAAACTTGGCTTACTAGAAATTTGGGTTAAGTAGAAATTTAGAGCTTTTCAACTTTACTCCTCTTATCTCAAATTTCGATGTGTCGAAAATGAGGGTTGAATGCACTGTTCAGAATAGCATTCCAACATGTTGTTAGGTTGCTGATCAGCTTTTACAACAGAATAATGAAATATATATTTTTTATTAGTGTTCAATTTTGTGGTATTTATGGATTTCTATGAAAGTACGCTTTGTTGACAGTTTCGTAATTTTTAAATACATGACTGTGTATTTGTATGAACATGATGTAATCAAATGCTTGTATCTTTTTTCTCTCTCTCAAAGTTTCCTGACAATTATTGTATCTATACTTTGATAAAATTCAGATAATCACACCTCATCAGAGAAAATTTTTATTTTTATTTTTTTCAAAACAGGAAAATAAAAAAATCAATCTTACATGTACAAATGATATTACGTAAATGACAGACAATAGTTTGCATTCACATTTGTCAAACTTACCTGGCAGAGCTGCCTGTCTTACTTAATCCCTTACTCCTCTTCAGTTGGATTTCGGATAACACAAAAAATATTGCCATGGTCCTGTTAACTTTAAGATTCAACTATATATATACTGTGCATATCTTTAACAATATACTCTATTCCAATATAAGTGTAATGATAGAACTTGTGCCCCCCCTTTTTTTTATTGTAGAAAATAATCATATATACAGAGTTTGGTTAATTACCTGAGAGGAGGCTTTTGTTGAGTATTTTCCTCATCATCTTCCTCTTGGAGAGGCATCTCATCCTCCGGTATATCTGTATAGTTTGTGTCCACAGATCCATCCAGTTCTGAGGTTAAGCTCTGTTCTTGGGTTACTGAAACAAAGAGGAAAAAATATGTTCAGAGAAAATCAGCAAAGAATTATTTACAAATATTTAAACATTTCTCCTGATGGTTCTATCAAACCTTTTCCAAAAGTAGTGTCAATTCTTTAATTTCTGTTCAACATAAAAAATAAGGGGCTCACAATGAGCCTGCATATTTCATTTGTTAAAGATGATTTATTGAACTTTGAACTATTGCAGATAAGGGGCCTAAATCTATAATGTGCAAATGCCACAATAACATGAATAGTGACTGGATCACTGGGTCTGAACCCCATGGCATAGATGCTGGGATTTTCATTTGTACCAGTCTGAATTTTATAATGATGCTTTATTCTAAATGAACCAAGAGGAACTACAGTTTTAATGAACTCATATATATGTCTCCTCTTCATTTGACCCCATAAATCATATCAATGATAATAAGAAGAATCACAAGCACATGAATGTGTGTCAATTCTTCTCCAGTTCCATCATTTACCATTTCTGAGTATGCATAGTATACTTTTTTATCCTGAGAAATGATTTAGTAGTAAGGTATGTGTGTAATAAATGAGCACAAATTTGGCCGCTGAAATTTTGAAAGAAGAAAACACATTTTGTTATTTTGATGATAAACTTGATTTTTTCAAACATTTGAACTATAATTTGTAGCATATTATAGTTAAACATTGTTGTTTTATCTATAACATGAAATAAATCTCATTTTCGTTTTGCTGCTGAACAAATTACAAAATGCTGATTTGAAAGTGGGAAGTCCATGTGATTAAGATGCAGGTCAATTGCATATCAGATGTTGAAATTTGTTTAAGTTTTTGAAATATCTGAATTTTACGAATCCTATAATTACAGAATGACAGAGAATGAATAAGTCATTTGTATTAATATGTGATAAGCATGATTGATTCCATTATCTATATCCTTTAAACAAGTTTTTAATATGTTTAATATTTATGATTACTGATGTTTTTCCTTACTTACTGACACAAAATATGTCGCACTGTCGAACATTTCAATTCAAAACTCGCCCTGTTCAATGAAAATCTTTTGAATTACAGACCAAATGTCTGCAACCGGCTTCAATGTTTATCATAGTTTTACATGAAGTTTTGGTTAGAAATTGAAATGAATTGGCAAAAATTCACATCTTGGACAAGGACATAAATGAAAAGGATACAGAACATACTATGAATTGTGAAATGTTATGAGATTGCATTCCTCAATTAATGGTGGACAATTGTACATGGTGAAATATGTCTCTATTTTGTGGTACTTTTCAACTTGAATACATAAAAATAAAGAAGTGATCAAAACGTTTGTTGCACTCTTTTACATCCTGGACCGTGTTGCACAAACTTCAATTCAATTTAAGTGTCAATTAAAACTTAATTGACATTTAAATTTACATGAAATTAATTTACACTTTAGGTTTAATTGAGAAATTAATTTAATTGTGGTTTGTGCAACCCAGTACAGATCTTACTAAACATTCCACACAAATTTTACCATTATCACAAAAATAATTAGCAAACAATTTTGTTGTAAAAAGTATTGCTTCAAATAAACAGCATTAATTAACCAGGATGGTTTTTTTCATTATAAATGGATATGTTTTAAATTACAAGATTTATCAGACAATTTGAGTTTAAAAGGTTTATACTTATATAAAATATCCTAAACTTTTAGAAGAATGTGGATTTTGCATGTCAAGACTGACAGTATATAGAAACTTCTTGTTTCATCATTCTTTGTGATACATAACTTTTAATTGAAACAGGTATCCATTTACAAATGAAAACCCAAGAGCATTGATTTTCTAAGAACATGATTCACCTGAGATTTTTTTATGATAACTTTGTTTAATGGAACAAGTTGTTCCATATAAAAATCACCGATTGTTGCACTAGTTTCTTTATCAAAACGTCTTTTACAATATGACAGCCTCAAGGTGAACTATAGAAATACAAACACAGACAAGTCGTCTGATTTCCTGTTTTTATTGGACTTTACAGTCTTGTTATTAACTGCTCAATCTTTAACAGCAATACTAGTAAGTTAACTCTTCATTCTAAGAAATTAAAGCCATTTTAAATGCTATACAACATAATCTAACCTAGAGTATATATTGATGTCATAGTGGATCGTGAGATTTAAACAGTACCAGGGCCAGAGGTAGACAAGACAATCGTATCTCCAAATAGTTGAAAATACTTTCATCATATGATATTTGTGTATTTGTTTCCCTTTTCAAGGTTGGTTGGTTGGCTTATGGTGTTTAATGCCACTTTCAACAATATTTCAACTATATCGTGGGGGCAGTCAGTTTTATTGGTGGAGGAAACCAAAGTAACCGGAGAAAACCACTGACATGTCGCAAGTCACTGACAAACTTTATCACGGAGAAAACCACTGACATGTCGCAAGTCACTGACAAACTTTATCACGGAGAAAACCACTGACATGTCGCAAGTCACTGACAAACTTTATCACGGAGAAAACCACTGACATGTCGCAAGTCACTGACAAACTTTATCACATAATGTTGTTTTGAGCACACCTTGCCATGAATGGGGTTCGAAATCACAACTTTAGTGGTGATAGGCACTGATTGCACAGGTAGTTATAAATCCAACTACCATACGATCATGACCATGATGGCCCCTTTTTAAGTGTGTATACTTACATCCTACTTTAGGTAATTCACCAGCACAATCTTTAGGGACAGCTGGTGAACATTTCTTGTGACAATTGAATTTACAATCTGAAATTAAAAGAAGAACTTGTGATAATGATGGACTGCCTGGGAGTTATGATTGGTCAATTATCATGACTATATAGATAATGATGCATTGCCTGGGAGTTATGATTGGTCAATTATCATGACTATATAGATAATGATGCACTGCCTGGGAGTTATGATTGGTCAATTATCATGACTATATAGATAATGATGCACTGCCTGGGAGTTATGATTGGTCAATTATCATGACTGCCTGGGAGTTATGATTGGTCAATTATCATGACTATATGGATAATGATGGACTGCCTAGGAGTTATGATTGGTCAATTATCATGACTATATAGATAATGATGGACTGCCTAGGAGTTATGATTGGTCAATTATCATGACTATATAGATAATGATGCACTGCCTGGGAGTTATGATTGGTTAATTATCATGACTATATGGATAATGATGGACTGCCTGGGAGTTATGATTGGTCAATTATCATGACTATATGGATAATGATGGACTGCCTAGGAGTTATGATTGGTCAATTATCATGACTATATGGATAATGATGCACTGCCTAGGAGTTATGATTGGTGAATTATCATGACTATATAGATAATGATGGACTGCCTAGGAGTTATGATTGGTGAATTATCATGACTATATA
>MJUT01044427.1:120252-131984 GCA_002080005.1 Gigantidas platifrons | reverse complement strand
TTTTTGCAGTTTCAACTTATCATCTATCTCTTATAGTTTTTGAAATAAAGAATGAAAAGTATTAAAATTTTGAAAATTTGATGAAAAAAGGGCAAAAATCTTATAGTTTTTGAAATAAAGAGCGAAAAGTATTAAAATTTTGAAAATTTGATGAAAAAAGGGCAATAACTCCAAGATGGGTAATCAGATTTTCTGCAAAATTGCAGGGTTGGTAGATCTTATCATGCTGAACATGTTTGCAATTCAAACTTATCATCTATCTCTTATAGTTTTTGAAATAAAAAACGAAAAGTATTAAAATTTAGAAAATTTGATGAAAAAAGGGGCAATAACTCCAAGATGGGTCTTAAATTTTCTTCAGAGTTGCAGGGTAGGTAGATCTTGATATGCTGTACATTTTTGCAGTTTCAACTTATCATCTATCTCTTATAGTTTTTGAAATAAAGAATGAAAAGTATTAAAATTTTGAAAATTTGATGAAAAAAGGGCAAAAATCTTATAGTTTTTGAAATAAAGAGCGAAAAGTATTAAAATTTTCAAAATTTGATGAAAAAAGGGCAATAACTCCAAGATGGGTAATCAGATTTTCTTCAAAATTTCAGGGTAGTTAGATCTTGCCGTGCTGATAATTTTTATCCATGTCAGATTTCTGATATCATTAATGGTTTTTGAGTTATTACCAAAAACGTGCAATTTTACCATATGTTCTATTTTTAGTAACAGCGACCAAGTTGATTGGTGCACGGCTTCACTGGATACATTTTTGAAACTAGACACCCTAGTGACGATTCAGACAAAGTTTGGTTCTAATTGGTCTGGTAGTTTCAGAGGAAAAGATTTTTGAAAAAGTTTACGACGTACGACAGACGACGATGACGACGGATGCCAAGTGATGGCAATAGCTCACATGACCCTTCTGGTCAGGTGAGCTAAAAAGGGTAATCAAAATAATTTACATTTTACTATAGTCATAAATTTCATGTCCTAATTAATTTTTTTCAACAAATGTAACAAAGGTAATAATGTAAAATCTTGGCCAAATTCGCAATAAATAATCTTATAATCAGTAAATTTTCAATTATATCAAGACTACAAATCTTCATGGTGGAGGAAAGTCTGAATCGTTATATCAAATTAGCCTGTGACCCCCCCAACAGGAAACAATTCCACAACAATTAATAAAAAGCTAATAGAAATGTCTCATTGACAACAAATATGAAAACAACATAAAAATATTATACAATAATATAATAGCTGGGGATATTTTAAATACAGTGACACCTGTCTAAACAGACCATGAAGTGGCAATAACTTTTGTTTTAAGATTAGACAGGTTAATGATACCTGCCTAAACAGAACACCAATTTCCTTTTAAATAGGTTTTATTATTATTTATTATTAGATTTTAAATATGTTTACCATTGGACAAGTTAATGACACCTGTCTTAACAGAACACCAATTGGCAATAACATTTGTTTTAAGATTGGACAGGTTAATAACACCTGTCAAAACAGAACACCACTTGTGCAAGTCTGATACTGTGCATTAAAATGATGATTCATGCCATTTATACTCATATTTACATTGCTGTTTTAAAAAAAAAAGTTCTTTATTCTTCAGACTGTTCAAACCTGGGATCGTGGGATTCTGGCCCCCTTGTACCCTGGCACTTTCATTTGTATAACACTAAATGGCCCCCTTGTACCCTGGCACTTTCATTTGTATAACACTAAATCTATATATGCCAATGATGCTCCACAACAAATATTGTAGCATTAGCTTTGCTGATTTAATAAATAATTTTTTCTGAGGAAATTTTTAAAGATTTAAAAATTTCTTTCATGTCACATGGAGGATTAACATTGTCTTCTTTTCTTGTTTTTAAGTCTTTAAAATGAGAAGAATTGAAGTACTTACTTCACTAGAAGACAAAAGAATATTTTATTATAGACCTTTCCTTTTCCCAATTTGACCCAGAATTAGAAATCAAATTGAAGCTGTCAAAGAACATATTGGTTAATGAAATTTAAGTTTAAAGTAAAAGTTATTTATTGTCATTCTAGGAAAATTATATTGATTTGATTCTGTAACGGAATTATCAAATCCTCTGAGGAGAATAGTTTTCTCAATCATTTTCCTAACACACCAATTTATACAACAGCGTCTTTCTTGTACAGATGAACTAGTTGCAATAAAACAATAGTTTCAGTTGGACATAATTATACAAGAATAACATTAAAAATTCTTCTTTTATAACTTCATATGATTAATACTTTTTTGATTCTGCATTAAGCCAACTTCGAAAGAAATTTCCAGAATGTCTAAACATATTATCCTCTAATACAGACTCCTAACAAATGACTAATTTTCTTATCATTAGAAATACAAACTCTTGCTACAACTTATTTTAAAATAATAAATGTTTTATTATATTCTTCTTAGGGTTATGACGTTTAATGCCACTTTCAACAATATTTCAGTTATATCTTGGCGGTCAGTTTTATTGGTGGAGGAAACCGGAGTGTTGTATCGAGTAAACATAGTTCGAGTGGGATTCCAACTCAAAATTCATTGGTGATATGCAAAATAAATAATATAAATAATATACCATTACACAAAGAATATTTCAAGCAAAAAATATTCTAAGAATAGCTTGACATTCGACTGTAATATTAAAAGTAAGTGCTCATAACAAACTAGATTGATTCTGAGTGAGTGAGTGATTGTTGTTTAATGCCAACTCAGCAATTTTTCAGCCATATCATGGCAAGAACAAGGTAATTTTCAATGAGATGATGATGGATTGATTCTGCAGAAGTTTTAAATTTTGTTGAAACTTTTATATAATTGACAGAATGTTCATGGGCACTATCTTTTAACTTACAAAGTTGAACATTAAGTTATAAATAGAAAAAATGCAATAAAGATGATATCCACATTACAACAATTCACAACAGCCAGAAGTGTAAAGTGGATATCTTACGTATGGGATCCCTGATTCTACCTGTGCAGTTCCTTCTACAGCCAACGAATCACACTTCTCTCTCACTGGGTTTGGATATGTGATACTACTGGATGATGGTCTCCGCTGACGATCGTATGAGCAATTATTGGGAATCTTAAAGGCACAACGTTTATGGAAATTCAAGCCACAACCTGAAAAAGCATAACTTCCATCATGAAAAAGGAAACAATATTTATGGCCAAGACTTGTAAATGTTCATCTATATGGTCCTTTTAATAAATTCTTGAATGGAAAAAAAGAATTAACTAGACTTGCTGTTAAAGAAGGAATAAAATCTAAAATTGATAATTATAAACATAGAACTTTTATCATACAATTTACATATAAATCTTTTATCAATCCATACATGTCATTCTTTTTTTTATTGATGCAAGTACAATATTAGGTGTGGAAATATTGAAATTTACACATTGTCCCTAGGTAAGTTTTCTGTAAAACATTTACTTGTCTGTACAAAATCGTTCTTGTTCCTGATGGTTTTTTTTTCAGTTGATTATAATCATGACTGAAAAAGGATTTCTAAGTTATTTGTATACCGATATCTAACTCGGCAAAGAAATGGTCACATTCAGAACTGTCCGGGGAAAAATTTGTGTGTTTCAACCATAAATTAAGGAAATATAGACTTAACTTACAAAATTATTATGCCTCCTAATTCATTTTAACTTTTCCCAGGACTAGCTAGCCAGAAAAATCTACTTGTCTGACAAGTTCTGTTTCAAATCTGGCATGGCAATTCAACACCCCTTTCTCAGTATGTACTAATATGTGTTTAGATGTAAACTAAAGAAATATTCTTTAATCTGGCATGGCAATTCTACACCCCTGTCTCAGTATGTACTAATATGTATTTAGATGTAAACTAAAGAAATATTCTTTAATCTGGCATGGCAATTCTACACCCCCGTCTCCGTATGTACTAATATGTATTTAGATATAAACTAAAGAAATATTCTTTAATATGAGAGGGAATTAAGGGTCTAAATTATATAATCTCCATGGGCTGTATCGGACCAATTTACATATTTTCCATGTTTTTTTTTGGGTGCGTACCATTGCTCCGACAGCCCATTATTCCGATGACCCATTATTACGACAGCCCATTACTCCGACGGCCCATTTTTCCAACAATATAAAATAGAACTCAATTTACAAATCCATGGCTTGACTTCGAAATTTTTTTTCTGAAAAATGGCTTGAGGAATCAAAACCAAGCGTGACATATATCTTCCAGTACATGTCCTTTACTGCATTGGTGGTAAACAGATATTCAAAATGGTCACTCGGCAGCAGTGGAGGTAAATGTAAATAATAATTTGCTATTAAAAACCTCTGAACTGAAATTGGCTACTTTGTTGCATAATCGAGAACTCAAATGTGATTTTTAGGCCAAATAGATTTTATTTTCAGACACGAATTTGCTCCCTTCCCACATTTTTACCTTCGAATTATAATTCATTTTTCATTTTCGTTTAATTTATTTCAAAATTTCAAAATAATATTAAAATTTCATGCAATTTAGGTACGAACCATTTGATATTTTTTGGATGGGAGAAGGTTAGGGGGCGGGGGCTGGGATTTTCGTCCAGACATTTTTTTTTTTCGGTAAAAATCAGGGTAAGAAATAAAAAAAAAAAAATCCCCCCTCCCTCCAATAATTTTTGTGTCGTCTCGCGTAACGGTGGCGGTGTAAACTTTTCATGATTAAATCCAAAATGTAGAAGTGTTAGACCATCCGAAATTGGTACTGAGATTTCTCATGTCGTCATGATGTAAGGAATCTGCTAGCACCATGACATTTGACTTTGACCCCATATTTACCCTTTAGTTTAATACAGAAACAATCCGCCCCGTGAGCAGAAAGATTAGTCAGTCTTCCATTAGGTATAGAAGAAAAACAACAGGTTTTAAAATAATTATACTACTTTGACCATTTTTGACGGAATAATGGGTTGTCGGAGAAATAGGCTGTTGGAGCAATGGGCTGTCGGAATAATGGGTTGTCGGAGCAATGGGCTGTCGGAATAATGGGTTGTCGGAGAAATAGGCTGTTGGAGCAATGGGCTGTCGGAATAATGGGCTGTCGGAGCAATGGGCTGTCGGAATAATGGGCTGTTGGAATAATGACCTGTCCCTGTTTTTTTTGTTGTCAAAAGTAGACAAATATCACCAATATAGTCATCGTCAAATTCATGAAAATAACATCATTCAGTTAAAAGGTTGTTAGCCTGGGTAAAAGTAGTTGGAACAAAAATCAATTTAGCAAGTGATTGTTGTTTAACGCCAATTCAACAATTTTACTAAAAATCAATTTAACAAAAACATTTGTATTTATAGTACATATAAATGTAAGAGTAACAGAAAAAGATGGTAGGCATATTTGTTTGTCATATTTCATACTATACATGTACTAGGTACAAATAAACTGAAAAATGAAGAAATAATGACAATAATTTTCTAACCTGACCCAAGGCGAAAATACTTTATTACTATTTACATGGAAGATAACCTGTTACAATTAAATGTGATAACAGATTGAAATGAAAGGTGATTATATCATATAACTTATGGTGTTGGTACAGTTGTGTATCAGGCAGAGTCATTTTAATTACAGTATGTCATAAAACTAATGGAGAGTTAAACACCTACTGTTTACACCCTTTTTCTACTTCAGTAAACAAATGCTAATTATAGGTTCATGTTTGGGTATGAGCCCGAGTGATTATGTTCTGTACATCTGGATGAACAGCCAATAATATTTCTTAGAGACTACAGGAATTTCCTTTAGTCTGAATACTTAAAAATTGACCATTTGTCGGCTGTCACCGTTCCCGATTAATTAAATAAAGTTGATTATTGGCCGTAGCTATGAGAAAAATATATCAAGATGCCTCGAGATTTCAATTAAGCAGATCATAGAATTGAAACAAATTTCCCCTAGATGCCATTTAGTCTCATTACGACAAAGTCAAAGAGAAGTAATATTCAGTAAATAATTTATCTCTGTAGTGGTAGTCAAGCCAGTCAAATAAGAAAGTCTGATTAAACCAACGGTGAAATTGCCATAAAAAAATAGAAAAGTATGACTTGGATATGAATGATGTTCCCATTCACATGTTAATGGGCAAAGTTTAGCCTGTAATTCCCAGAATGTACATTAGGAAGATGGAGGTCACAAAAATTCAAATTGCTTGGACTGCATATCCTGAGGGCTATTCCAGAAAAAAAAAAATGGTATGACTATGAGGGAATAATTTATCACAGATAAACATGTACTAATAACAAAAAATTAACTGAAATTGTATGGGTGGTGAAATAAACTTTATAATAAATATTAAATGAAAACATAAAAAAATCATTATTTCAATTCTTAGCAACAGAAATTGACAACATTTCCATTTTTCAATCAAATAAAAGAACCGCCTAGCGCATGAATGCGTGACGTATCCACCCGCACTTGCATAATATTTAGTTTTATATATTTATAGAAAGCAGCCTTGCAGTCTTAATGTATAACATACTTACAAGCCACATGCAAAGATTATTCAATTCTATCCATGTTTACTAAAGTTATCACATAAACAAGACACAATTCTCAAAATTGGTGATTTTTCAACCAAAAACTAACATTTACCCCAAAACACTTGTTTCAAATATCTCCATATTAAAACCCATCCAAGATAATGATATTTACAAGCCACATGCAAAAAATTATTCAAATTTATTCATGTTTACTAAAGTTATCATGTAAACAAGACACAATTCTCAAAATTTGTGATTTTTCAACCAAAAACCAAGATTTTCCCCCAAAACCCTTGCTTCAAATATTTCCATGTAAGAACCTATCCAAGATAATGATAATTACAAGCCACATGCAAAAAAAAATTCAAATCTATCCATGTTTACTCAAGTTATCGCGTAAACAAGAAAGTGTGATGGATGGACAGACAGACAGACGGACGTTATTACTATATCCCCTCACCGCTATCGCGGGGGGATAAAAAACTTGTTCTTGATTTTTTTTTGTTTTTTGGTGTAATCTGTTTTGAGATTTTCACCCACAGAAAATCATTTTTGAGCCTTCATAAACATTTCTGATGGAATTGTAAAGAAATTGTGTATGTTGTATATTGAGGATAAGACTGACACACTAACTAAGAGAATGTCAATAATATTACTATAATGCCAGACACAGTGACATGGATACCTATGAAATTCACATCAATTTGTGCTTTTTGCATTAATAAGACAGCTGGGTAAATCATTGCTCTTTCTGATAATTGTGAAATAGACATTTTAGTCCATGATTGACTGGTTCTAATATCATTTCTACATAGGAGTCGCCCAAACCCATGTTATTATAAAATAGGATGAGAACCTTCACACTTGAATCGCCCAAACCCATGATATTATAAAATAGGATGAGAACCTTCACACTTGAGTCACCCAAACCCATGTTATTATAAAATAGGATGAGAACCTTCACACTTGAGTCGCCCAAACCCATGCTATTATAAAATAGGATGAGAACCTTCACACTTGAGTCGCCCAAACGCATTCTATTATAAAATAGGATGAGAACCTTCACACTTGAGTCGCCCAAACCCATGATATTATAAAATAGGATGAGAACTTTCACACTTGAGTTGCCCAAACCCATGTTATTATAAAATAGGATGAGAACCTTCACACTTGAGTCGCCCAAACTCATGATATTATAAAATAGGATGAGAATAATAGGATGAGAACCTTCACACTTGAAATGCCCAAACCCATGTAATTATAAAATAGGATGAGAACTTTCACACTTGAGTCGCCCAAACCCATGTAATTATAAAATAGGATGAGAACCTTCACACTTGAGTCCTTGTTTGACAAGTCCCCATAGCATCTCTCCACAGAAGTCACAGAAATGTGGTGATTTGTATGAGTGAACAAACAGAAGATGTGGCTTGATCTGTAGGTCTTCCATTGTTGTTTGTGCTGCAAAAATAAAAAGAATTCTGTAACATATTATACTGAGTTACATCAACATCAGAAAATCAACAAAAGTTAATAACATCAACATCAGAAAAACAACAATGTTAATAACATCACTAATTCTCACAAATATCATCTGAAGTGTTAATTCTATCTTACCTGTTGACATTCTATTTTTATTTATATTTCATTTCAACTTGAAATTAAATATATATATTTCAATGAACTACTATTTATATACTGAAATAACAAAAAATGTAGAGCCTCAATAAAAATCTGTTTTTCTTTCCAATTGCAAGGTACAGAAAAAAATACATCTACAAAACAAGTGCATGCAATGTTCATTGATCAAAGAAAACTAAGTGTGATTAGTGATAACAGTGATTATACTGGAACCTGATTACAATCATTATATTATATATAAGCTTTGATACTTTGCAATTAAAATTATTGTCATTAATTAAATGTCTAAAGACCAAAAAATAAAAACTAAAGCAGTGAGTGATTATTGTTTAATTCCAACTGGGCAATTTTTCTAAAGCACCAACACATGTCTTTGATGTGTAAATATAAATTACTAATATAAATCCAATTATAACAATAACATTTCATAATTTTTTTTCATTTTATATTGTCAGGCATTATATATATAGTGTTTATCCTGCAGTATTAAAAAGCCCAAAACTGCCAAATTGTCTAAAAAGAGCAGAAGCAAGCATAACTATCATCGTTTTTTATGGTGTCCTCTGTGAAGTCCACACTTATACCATTTTTTACCGTTGCTCAACACAAATCAGGTACCAGAACAGCTATATCTTGGTCAGTGACCATATAGCAAAAATTTATCCAATCAATACAATTTGACTGTTCAAATAGAATCAGTGCTTGATAAACTCTACTAACACAATGAAGTTAACAACTTGATAAAACATTTAAAAGAAGTAGACAACTCTGTACAATAAGAAGTAGTCACTGTTAATGATCAGATTTCAGCTATATTCCTGACAAGAACATTATTCTTGTAGATTAAAAGGTGGAACTGCAATGATCATACGGGGGGATTTAGATTGCCAGAACAGGAAAACAAGGTAGGTTATATATAAGGTCAGAAATTTTTCTTATGCAATGGGCTACTAAAGACTACTCCAAACAAGCTATTAAGAACTACTGCAAGAAGCCTAGCAATCTCCACGCAGGAGGTACAAGTTTACATCTGTCAATATGGAAAGTTGTATATCTTATTAGTAACCAACCAGAGGACAAACAAAGGTCCTCTCTCTGGATTCATTCTTCTACATATCAGTTATAATGTCATGATATACTTTATTGTACAGCAGTATAATATTACATGTAGAATTTAACCACAAGTAAGTCTACAGTATTTCCCAATAATTGTACTAGTGTGTGCTCTCATCATTTTATTCAGTTCTGCTATACAACATATCAGTTACAGCATGAATATTGATCATGATGATCTTACACAGAATATTAATTAAACTCTGGAGTTCATGCAGTACAAAATTCTGTAACTTGAGCCCAACTTCCTTAGACAAAAAAAATCCACTAGTTCTGTGTACAAGTCTAAAAATCCACTAGTTCTGTGCAAAGGGTAAGGGTTATGGTGTTTAATGCCACTTTCAACAATATTTCATGCTCTGTGCACAAGTCTGTGGTATATTTGCATCCACACAAATATAAAATAAGCTCTATTCTGAAGCATTGACATTTCACAGTATTGACAATTCATACTAATATAATAATTCACATCTTTTCCAAGGTGAAGTTCCTTTTACTCACGATCTAATATAACACTCAAGAAACTGACAGTAGGATGCTGTTATCTTAAACTGGATAAGCCATTTCTATTTATAATTCAAAGCAACAAGAGGCTCACCTGAGTGTGCTTCTCCCACTTTGTTATTTATGAACATGTTGATGTTCAGGCCTAAAATAAAAATTTAATTGTTTGCCGTTGCCGCCCAACCCGAGATTTTACGTGCGACTCAAAAATTGTTTTAACCTGTGTGGAAAATTTCTTTTTTTTAACTATTTTACGATCATGTCCATTCCGGTGTGTTATCATGGTTATTGGCTATTAGATGTAGCAGAAAAATATCAATGTCATTCGAGCGCTTAAAACTATGCGATTAATTATTTCTTCAAGTCTGGCAGCATCGACAATGATTCGACAAAGATGGCGTCCTCGGAAACATGTTTGAAATGTCCATCAGATCGAAACATAACTAACTCTTTGTTGCAACGTAATGGGGGGTGACCAAATAGTAAAAAATGATGACACATGGGAAGAAGTGTTCAGTGATCTGACAGAAGATTCTAGTTTCACATGTGGAAAGGCAGATACATTGAAATTAAATCTTGCGTCGAAATTGTCATCACCTGAGAGTTTCGAACCTGACTTTTTGGAACCCTGCCCATCCACATTGCCATTGATTTTGACAAAACACTAAATGTAATTAAGGAAATTGAACTACATGCAACAAAGATGTGTTTTCACACAAAATATACATCCTTTAGGCTATGAAAAGTTACATTTTCATTAAAAAAAAAAAAAATATCTTCCCTACCGACCCACATATTTTAAGGGCAGTCGGCAACAGCAAACAAAGACACTTTTAGGCTTGGCCTCATTCAAATTTAATTTATGAGAAACATTATTTTATTTATTTTTACATATGCTAACTTAAACCCACTGACAAAGACGATGGACACCATGAAGAGAATAGCTTACATGGCTTTTAGTCACATGAGCTAAAAAAAACATTGTCTTTATTAGCTTGATTAATCAAAATAACTGAAATTCTTGGCAAATTTGATGTAAAATTGCCAGCACTTTCAACTGTAACACAATGAGGTACAAATGGACTCTTTTAGCTTACTGAAGTGGGCAGTCTTGGTCATGTTCATACAGTATTTGGATTTACAACTACCTGTACAATCAGTGCCTATCACCACTAAAGTTGTGAGTTCAAATCCCGCTCATTGCTAAATGGACCGGATACAACATTATGTGATATTTTTTTTCAGTGACTTGCAACAGGTCAATGGTTTTGTCCTGTTACTCCAGTTTTCACCACCAATAAAACTGACCACCAGGCCTAAATTAAAATTAAGTTTGTTTCCCCTTTCATCGACCGACCCTTAAAAAAGCCGCCGAGTCAAAAAAAATTATTGACAAATTTTTTTTTTTTAATAAACAAAATCGTAATTTCCGGAAAATCGATGCGCTTCCTTCCGGAATCGGTTACACATTTAGTAGTCAAACTCTTCAATGTGAAGTCAAAATTCTTAGTCTTAGTCTTAAAAAAAATAATATATAGACATCGGCGAAGGTACAGTACAGAAAGAGACAGTAATGAATCATAGACATCACTCTTACCATTCTATCAGTGACATTAATATATATTTTGCTAATGGTGTATCTTTCTACTGTGTCTTGTGATTAAAGTGGTACTTTTCAATCAAAAGTTACATTTATTTCTCTGAGACTGGGATCACAATGATGTCTATATTTACACTCTTTCTGCATTGTTCATTGTTTGACAGTTTAGATTTATTCTAGTCTTCACTGAATTCATAAATTTCATATATGAAATTGATTTAATTCCAGAATCTAGTCACTTGTCAGAATTTTAAAGAAGACTACATGTATAACAAGTCATTGTATAGTCCGTTTGACTTCTATAAAACATACAGAAAAAAATTCTT
>MJUT01044427.1:100012-116590 GCA_002080005.1 Gigantidas platifrons | reverse complement strand
GTAGGTGAAAGGGGAAACACACATTTTTTTAATTGCGGCCCCACGATACATTGTATAACAGAAATATTGTTGAAAGTGGCATTAAGTACTAAAACCCTAACCGTTAGTATACTGAAGACTGCAATATAACAGAAATGACAGTTGATCTTCATTGGAGAAAATAATTCAATCAGATAATAATCAAGCAAACTTAAAAGTGTTAAAGAACATGAAAAACAAAAACATTCCATTTGATATAAATTTATAAAATGTAACATCCAATAAGACTATTTCTTTCAATTCTTCTATATCATCTTTATTGTCAAACTGACAGCACAATTAGCACATATACTGAGAAATCACAATAACAAATAAAATATATCCTACACTATACATATGTACATATATAACAATATGTACAGCTACAGAAGATGGACTGATGGGATTAACCAGGACAGACTACCTTATTGGAATAGACAATAAATCTTCAAGGATTTTATATTATCTTCTCAAAATCTATGTTATTTGTCCAGGGTCATATTGATAGAAGGAAAATGGATAATGAAACGACAGAGTATCGAGTTTTGTCTTTTGTTTTATTTTCCACTTTATCTAATTATAATACCACAGGGTTTTATTTTAATTTGAATTTGAATTTATTTAATTACTTCATCAGTAATAACAATATCTTTAAAATAGATTATCTGTGCTAGTCTAATTTATCCCTGCTAGTGCCACGATATAACTGAAATATTTTTGAAATTGGAGTGTAACACCATAACCCTATCCCTGCTAGTCTAATGGAAGAAGAGTAACATTACATAAATCACATGCTAAATATGTTATTGTATGCAATGTTATTAATAGAAAATGTTTTTCCATGAAAACAAATATTAGGTAGTTGAAAAGATACAAACTATCATGTAGTTTAAAAATTCCAAATGCAAGTCTCCTAACACAGAAACTTAAATAAATCTAAAAATATTTTAAAATCTGCTGTTATGACCGTACATAAAAACGAAGCTGGTATCCTGGTTTATAAAATTGGATATAGTTTCTGTTAGACAACATTATATTCATAGTTCTTACTTTTTCTTTTTTTCTTTTTGTTTGTTGCATAAAAAAATCTATGGCTTTTGTTTTAAATCTCGATTTGAGCAAGATATTACCAGAAAATTGGTTCAAATACTAACATTCCCACTATAAAATATTAGCATGGTGTTCATTTTGTGGAACTTGAATCATAAAATACAACAAAAAATTGTCCCACTCCCTTACTTATTTAATCAATGTATTTAGAATGGCCTTATGTAATACTGGATCTCTGAAAGTTATACAATTTAGTCTACTATTGTTATATCTTGTTATTTTGTGGTTTAGCAGATTTCTCACAACCAAGACTGGAATATCCAACAGAGATTTGTCCTGTTTTCAATCTTCACACAGTGAATGAAAAGTACATGTACATCCAGTCCATAGATCCTTAATTCATCTACCCACATATTATACCAATTAATTGATGTAATGGGCTCAATTTTACTATAACCAACTCCCATTCTTAATTATTACATTTATTAAATTAATCTCCTTACTATACAAGTGTAACTAATTAAGGTTGGTCAGCCATTAATTATAAATCCCTTCCCCTATATTGTTCATATTCTCCCTGTTTTTATGTAATTTATCTTTTTTTTTACCTATGATACTGATCAGATAATATAGATTACTTCATTACAGCAATGAACAAGATCGTCAATGATAAATCTCATTAATTCACTAAAGGAAATTTCGACTTCTACAAGATTAAAAAAATAGTCATCACATACGTGACAATTCCTCAGGGTATCAATTTTTGCAGAAAACTCAGTTTTTCAATAAAGTTGTACTAAAACACAATAAATTTGATAAATTTACAAACATTCAATCTGAAATTGATAACTGTGATTTTTTTCCCTAATGTGTATTATTGGATTTTTTTTTCTCAGTATTTCAATTGATTGAAATGGTGCTTAGTGTTTGGTGCTGTACAAAGGCTTTCTGAAGTTAAGCAAATAAATCTGCTTGGGTAAACTAAAAACGATATAATTCTTTATCAACTAAAAACGATATAATTCTTTATCAACTAAAAACGATATAATTCTTTATCAACTAAAAACGATATAATTCTCTATCAACTAAAAACGATATAATTCTTTATCCAATCAATTAATTTTTATCATTATTACAATTGATTAATTAACTGATCATTGTTAAATGTCAAGTGAACAGCTGGATTCATGATAAGAACAAGCTTACAATAGACCATGACAGTAAGAAGATGGTGCTGGGATGGACCTATGGACTCATGTTTTGATTGCCCAAAATAAAAACGCAGATAATGGATAGCGTTCAGCAACAACAGCCAAGCGAGTGCAATATGATATACTGCGAGGGACAATATTCACCAATATTCATGCAATAACCCTATATTATAATACAGGGATGATCCTGACAAGAATATAAAATAACTGAAAATCAATGAAAACTAGGAAGAACTGTTTTAGATACCTAAAACTTATGTCTCCTCTTAACAAGTGATACTATTTAAAAAACAATTATTTGACCTTGAGGTCAAAGGTCAAGGTCCAACGAAGGTCATTATGGTACGCGACACACCGCCTTATGGTCATGCACCTACACTGTACATACCAAATATCACTGACCTATCTCGAAAGACAAAAAAGTTATGGTCTGGACAAGCTTCGCTGAGAAGAAGCAGAAGAAGCAGAAGCGGAAGAAAAAATAGACCATGACAGTAAGAAGTTGGTGTGGGAATGGATCTATGGACTCGTGTTTTAATTGCCCAAAATAAAAACGCAGATCATGGATAGCGTTGTTGGAAAATTTTGCCTTTCAACTGATCACCAGCAACAACAGCCAACAAATTATTGCTATTTAGTGAGTAAGATATTGTTGTTAATGCCAAGTGAGCAATTGTTCAACCATAGCAATGACAATACCAGTTGTTTTTTTGATGAGACGATTATGACATCCACTTTGTACTAGACCAACATGCCAACTTTGATTTTTTAGTCACTGAAATAGTCCACAAATAGGCATGTTGCTACACTCTAACACATTATCATCATATTATGACTCTTGAGTCATCTGTCTTAGCTCTTACTCCTTAATGCTGTGTGCTCAGCATAGAAGCAAAATACATGAATTTTCAGTCTTTGATTTACCCCAATCTGGGATTGAACCATGAAGTACAATGTACCTCAATGAATGTGAAGTGTACTTTAATCCATGTATGTGCTTTAGCATGTTTGTTGCAAAATCATGAAGTAAAATCCCATGTTTAAAATATTAAGATGTCAAAATAATCATTATAATTAAATGTTTTACATGCAAAACTACATAGTGTTAGTATATATACCATACAATTAGTGATCAAAACTAAAATAGAAATATTTTAGATGCAGCACTATCTTTCTAAATTTTAATACCAAACTGACATCAAAGAAATAAGGTATTTATTGCAAGATGCCTACATTTAAAATAGACTACAATGTAAATATTACACATTAAGAGGTTAAAACTAGAGGCTCACCTGAGCCTGTATCACTAAACTAGTTTTTCATGCATTGTTTGAATTCAAGTAAGTATGTAACTTTTGAGAACAGGAGGGAGAAGTGAAGGAATGTTTTGTATTGGTATTATTGCTATTGATCTTATATTTATTGATTTTAGATTTTATTCACTTCGCCTTGAAATCTCTTAAGATATTATTAATTGACATCAAAATGTTTGTTTCCTTCCCCTATTTCCATAAAAGCTTCCCCATGGCTGCCATGTTTAAAACTTGACAAGTTGATTGTGTAGCTTTGAAAAGGCTACAAATAATTCAAGTTTTGTAGAAATAATTAAAATATAGCACAATCCAACAACCAATTTGGTACAGGAAGCATTTGTTTTTATATTTTTATATTTGGGATTTCATTTTCACGTGGAATATCGTCAGTTCAAATGTAGAAGTTTGCCGTGATTCTTTGGTCTCAGCAAATCAAACATTCTTTATTGCTTGAATAAAATCTTTTTCTCTCATTTTTATGTATCTTCCAATTGATTACAATTGCTTTGTCAGAATACGAAGATTATTTGCAAGAAATGAGCGACTTGCAAAAAGAAACGAGGCGACTTTAATTTCGCTTTAATGTCGAGGGAGGACAACTTTAACTGATAAAGGGTGAGAATTTCGCCCACTTCACCCATCTTGGTGAGCCCTGGTGTGGTTTCTGAGAAGATTTTTTTCTAATTTCAGCTAATCAGAAGACATAATTGACCCATAGGAGCCATATTGAATTTCTGAATGTATCGAAAATCATACAAAATGTTGTGAACCAATTGGTTTCTCAGATTGAAATGTGAAAAGCTATTGATACAGACAATGTCAACAACAATGATGATGATGGCGATCCAGATACAAAGTAATGACAATACATCATATGGACCATCTGGTCAGGGTGAGCTATAAAAAAAACCTAAAATTTTTGCATGAACTAGTTTTGAAAACACATGCTACTATTAAAATCTAACTATAGTATAATTAACTGAAGAGAAAAATTTTAACTGTTGTTGACATTCTAAAAATCCAACACCATTTTTATTTTAAATAACACATCATTCTAGTGGAATTGTTGATAAAAAATAAAACACTATTAAGGTGCATGTAGAGTGTGCTGCGTTATTTTTGTTACAGAGCATTTCTATTGGCCGTTACTACATTATATATAGTTAAATATCAACACACTACAAATACTTGACTGCGTCTTTTTGTGCGTTCTTGATATACGTCTTAAAATACATGCATCTACATTTTCTGCAAAAAAATATTCTAATATTGTTATAAAGCAGTCATTTTTTTTGTAACTGACTTAAAGGCAAACAAACAGGCTGTCAGAATTGATTTTTTTTTATATTAAAAGTTGTCAATATTCTAAATCCAGTCCTCTATCGTCTTTTGCAATTAAGTTTAAATTTGGCGCCAAATTGATATCTGATAATTTTTACGTGTCTGGTCCGGAGTGATTCTTGTTCCAGATTATATTTCAAATATTGATATTTTCGTTCATTTAAGCATTTCTGAGATTGCGACTTTAACTTGGTCAATGTCCTTGAACTTCATCAAAGCATGGAGGAATGATACATGATGCAATAAAAGAGTTTTCATCTGGCATTTCACTTTAGTTTTAAACAAAATAAATTATGGACAAATAGGAGATCAAACAGGGCTCTTTTATACCACAAACCCAATGTTTTTCCGGACCGAATTGATTTTTACCGGATTTGTCCGTCGGACCGGCATGTTTGGGAATCTCTGATTTCCGATTTTAAGTGTAATTCTTACTAAATAACATTATATAATATTAATTGATTACCCCGGGTTCAATTTCATAGATATATTTCTTAAATTATATTAATTCTAACGAATTTACATGCAACATGCTTTCTCTGTAATTCTAACGAATTTACATGCAACATGCTTTCTCAGTTATTTACAGCAGTTATCAGTGTTCGGCAAACTTCGGAACTGCAACTGACTTATAATTAGGTCGTGTTAATGGCAATTTCACCAACAGACATTCGAATTCTTTTCACTAATTACGACATTATAACATATTTTTTAAACCTAGCATTTTGTTCAGAACATTTTATTAGTATAAAACATCGAATATTGGCAACTTTTAATATAAATAAAAAAAAATTCAATTATGCCTTTCATGTAACTTATTATCATATACTTCTGAACAACCATTTTACACTTCCAATGATAACAATAGGCTTTGATAATTAATATAATGCTCTAAGTCATGAAAATCGATGGGTCAGGGCAGCAAGTCTAACACCACTGACATGAGTTCATGCCTTGCTATACATGTAAAGTGTTTAGGTTTCCATACACAGTACACCTACTCATGGTTAGAGTTTCAACTGTCAGTTCATTATACATTGTCTTGGTTTTCCTCCCACATTAACTCTTGTTAGTCACGATATAGCTGAACAAATGCTGAAAGTGACAATACCCACCAATAAACCCAACCTTTCATGAATTCCTACTAATGGTAACTTCTTGGTTTTGCTTTCCATGTCTTCCAGTTACTGACCTTTAATAAGTACAATGTACTACAGAATTTTGCTACATGTAAACAAACTAAATCATTGATCAATATCTAATGTTCTGTGATATATAAAACAATTAAAATTCTGACTTACTTTCATCATTATAATAATTATCCATGTTTAACTCTAGTTGTTTTCAGATTTATGACATATGTTTAAGATAAAGTACATTCCTAAAGCTTATCATCAAACGAAATCTCTATATTTTGACAACTAGTTTATTTGGAAAGATTTAGTTAGAATTAATTTCAAGTATAGAGTTTATAAATGTTAAATATAACACTTGTAGCGATAACAGTAAGGTGTGACAACCATTCTGGAAAATAAGATCCTAATAATACTTGGAACTATTACAAAATGAATAAAACATACATTCAGTTGTGTTCCTATGAACACATACATTTTGTACATTGTGATGTTCCTAATGAACACACATACATTGTTTTTCCTCGTGAAAAAAACAAACATTCAGTTGTGTTCCTCGTGAAAAGAACATACATTCAGCATTCTTCAGTTGTGTTCCTCGTGAAAAGAACATGCATTCAACATTGTTCAGTTGTGTTCCTCATGAAAAGAACATGCATTCAGCATTGTTCAATAGTGTTCCTCATAAAAAGATCATGCATTCAGCATTGTTCAATTGTGTTCCTCGTGAAAAGAACATGCATCCAGCATTGTTCAATTGTGTTCCTCATAAAAAGAACATGCATTCAGCATTGTTCAATTGTGTTCCTCATAAAAAGATCATGCATTCAGCATTGTTCAATTGTGTTCCTCATAAAAAGAACATGCATTCAGCATTGTTCAATTGTGTTCCTCATTAAAAGAACATGCATTCAACATTGTTCAGTTGTGTTCATCATAAAAAGAACATGTATTCAGCCTTGTTCAAATGTGTTCCTCGTGAAAAGAACAAGCATTCACTTCAGCATTGTTCATGTGTGTTCTTCATGAAAAGAACATGCATTCAACATTGTTCAATTGTGTTCCTCATAAAAAGAACATGCATTCAGCATAGTTCAATTGTGTTCCTCATAAAAAGAACATGCATTCACCATTGTTCAATTGTGTTCCTCATTAAAAGAACATGCATTCAACATTGTTTAGTTGTGTTCATCATAAAAAGAACATGCATTCAGCATAGTTCAATTGTGTTTCTCATAAAAAGATCATGCATTGAGCATTGTTCAATTGTGTTCCTCATGAAAAGAACATGCATCCAGCATTGTTCAATTGTGTTCCTCATAAAAAGAACATGCATCCAGCATTGTTCAATTGTGTTCCTCATAAAAAGAACATGCATTCAGCATTGTTCAATTGTGTTCCTCATAAAAAGAACATGTATTCAGCTTTGTTCAATTGTGTTCCTCGTGAAAAGAACATGCATTCAACATTGTTTAGTTGTGTTCCTCATAAAAAGAACATGTATTCAGCTTTGTTCAATTGTGTTCCTCGTGAAAAGAACATGCATTCAACATTGTTCAGTTGTGTTCCTCATAAAAAGAACATGTATTCAGCTTTGTTCAATTGTGTTCCTCGTGAAAAGAACAAGCATTCACTTCAGCATTGTTCAGGTGTGTTCTTCATGAAAAGAACATGCATTCAACATTGTTCAATTGTGTTCCTCGTGAAAAGAACATGCATTCAGCATTGTTCAATAGTGTTCCTCATAAAAAGAACATGTATTCAGCTTTGTTCAATTGTGTTCCTCGTGAAAAGAACATGCATTCACTTCAGCATTGTTCAGGTGTGTTCTTCATGAAAAGAACATACATTCAGCATTGTTCAATTGTGTTCCTCGTGAAAAGAACATGCATTCACTTCAGCATTGTTCATGTGTGTTCTTCATGAAAAGAACATACATTCAATTATCCCTTGCTATAATAGCAAATTATTTTTTACAAGGAATGTTGTGATTTTTCATCAAATATATTGTACATATTAAACTGACTTTAATTTATTATTCATATTCTACTGTGTAATTCCACCAAATAAAAGGCTTCAAAGTGATGACAAATCTCACATGGCTTTTTTGTACTAGAAGAGCTATAATATTGGTAAAATTACAAAGGTAACAGACAAATTTGTAATAATTTTATGCTCAATAACTTGTTTAATAAAAAATCTCAGTCAACGTCAGCTTAAAGTACATAAGTCATTATCATTTATAGAAATATACTGATACATGTACTCTTGACATATGTACAGTGTACATGTATATGTCAAGCCATGGGCGTTGGAATGAGAAAGGGGTCATAGGGGTTCTGGGGTGTTGAATGAGAAAGGGGTCATAGGGGTTCTGGGGTGTTGGAATGAGAAAGGGGTCATAGGGGTTCTGGGGTGTTGGAATGAGAAAGGGGTCATAGGGGTTCTGGGGTGTTGAATGAGAAAAGGGTCATAGTGGTTGTGGGATATATTTTTGAATGGGGACCAGATACACCTTGTAATTCTTTTTTTCTTTTTAAATATCAAATTTAGTGCACACGACCTGTTAATATAAGAATTACACATGTTTCTGAATCCTATTATGAATTTTTTTTTATATGTTATTTATCAATAAAATATGCTTAAATCAAGACGTGTTTCTGGAGTAACCATCATGAGGTACACTCTTTAGGATAGGTACACAATTAGTCTTAACAAATGTCATGTAACTATAATTGTATAACTCCTGGGACTTGACAGACAAAGATCAACTGTTTTTACAATAATTTAATTCCTATGATCTTATGTTAAATCAGTCTAAATTTGTCTCATGTATGTACTGGTGACTAATTGTTCATTATTTGGGCAGTAATAGATTTCTCCGAATATACACGAAATCATATAAGGTTTGTGCCGAGATTAAATTTCCATTATTTCTGCTAGATAAAATAATATCCAATGTATTCCTTAAAATTATAATGATAAATTAATTTGTAAAAAAAATCAGTTTTATATTCTTTTTAACCTTAAAATAATAAAATAGAATTAAAAATTGGATATTGTACTATACTGTACCACAAGACACGAACTCTATTAAATCAATAAAAGCAAATGGGTCCTAACAATATATTAAATTCTGCCAAGATACATTCCAGTAAAGTTTGGTTTCAGATTAAAATGGGAAAAGTTTACAAAGTACAGACAGTCACATAGAACAGACACAAAGTGATGGCCATATGGTCAGACATGCAGAATTCTATAGTTGTTAGAGACACCTATTAAAGATACATTATATCAATCTTAAGCATATTTTGATACATAAACTAAAATCAGTCATGAAAACCAATAATTAAGACATGAAGGCTTTGGCACGTTACGGCCCATTGTTTCAACAATAGAGGGGGGAGGGGTCAAAATATCTAAATTCAAACTTGACCTATACACAGAAGAATCAAATTTGACTCAAGTGGAATCTTTGATAGAGTTTGAACACTAAACTTTGTTATTTACCTTAATTTTGATAAAAATGTTATCATTGTGTTATATTGTATTTAATATACAAACTAATTGTTAATTAGTGACGGACAACAAATGACACTGTGTCATCTCATTATTATTTATGACTACAAATTTTTAAGTTATAGAAAGTTTTTTTTTTATACATTTAACATCTAAATAATTTATCATGATCTTTTAATTAAAGTAGTGAATTCAATGTCAACATTCAAACAAAGTACAGTACTGTCCTTATATATCAGATTATATCTATTTTTAGCTCTATTTTAGTTGTACTAATTTTACTAAGCATGTATTACTATATGATAAGATTTGTTTGATATCAGTAAATATATAAATCATTTCTTCATGACTTACATTTGTATTTAATGTTTTAAAGGTCTAAACTATTTAATTATTTATGTTAAACATGTATTTCATTTGCAAAAAATTCCTTTGATAACAAATTTGAAGCCATTTCAATAACAATTAAGAACATAAAAAGACACCTCTAAACATGAACATTGAACAATATTATTACATTTTGGTCATATTGAAATGAGGTGAAGGTCAGTGGCATACAATGTAATGACTGACATCTTTACTTTAAGATGAATGTGTTGACCATGAAATAAAAAAAAGTGTATGGCAAAAAAGAAATGTTCTAATGCTTCAAAATCCACCCTTTTTCTGATATGCTGTATTTGGACCACTGTCTGTCAATTTTGAAAAATAAGGATACTCAAATGCATCTCTATGTGAGCAAAACAAAATAACAGAATGGAAAGGGCCTGAAAGGTAATTTTTCAATGATCAAAGTTCTTCTTCAGTGTCGCTGGAACTCAAACAGTTGGAAAATCAAACATAATTATCAAAATTAACAGTAATAGTAATCTAGTGTATATTATACATATACACCACTGGATACATCAAAATAAAAAACTTTTAAAATAAAAACAATAATTATTATATTTTAATTACATACATGTACACTATGACTTTACAAATAATCCATAATATTGAATATTACCTGACAATACAATTTCCACAAGACAGCCATCTTTGACGTCAGTCGGGCTGGAAATGTGCTGTAGTATATTTGGACTATTGTTGTCATGACGAAACAGTAAAATTTTATCTACCAAACTGTAAAAACCATGTTCAGGAAACTGCAACATAAAACACACAAAAAAAACAGTCATTAAAAAGCCATGTTGTGAAAATATCAACATAAAAACTGTTTCCTATGTTCTATTAACAAGTTAAGTTAAGATAAAGTGAGTAAAAATGTACAAGGAGAATTATGACTTAGGCTTCATATCTAAAGAGTAATGTAGTTGTAATAGACAAACTGTGAATACACTTCACCATGGACCACTAGCTGTTCTATAGATCTCAATCAAATATTACACTTGCATAATATGTGTTCATTAAGCACCACACATTGACCTTCATCTTAGATTTCAGATCAGCATTTACATCACAAGTTTAAAATGTAGCAGTTACCAGTGTTTGAAGATATTTCTATTATAGTAATGGTGATAATCTTGGTTAGCGGTCGGCTGTCAGGTGTGATTTTGAAAGAAGACCACACAAGGACTATCACAGCCTTGTTTAGCTCAGTGATTTCAGAAACAATTATTTTCAAATAAATTTTTGTCAAAATCAGTCTGTTTTTACTCTTTTGGGAAAAAATCTGTAAAATGTATTTATGTGTCCATGTGGGGTGATATGTCTATCTGCGTCGTGCGAACTGTTGTTTCAGCGAGCTAGCACTTGAAAAGCCAACTAAATGTGTTGGTCTAGTACAAAGCAGACCTCATCATCCTCTCATTGAAAATTAACCTGTTCTCACCATGATATGGCTGAAAAATTGCTCAGTAGGTGTTAAACAACAATCACTCATTCATGATGCGAACAAGTTATATTTGATAAGATGAAGTCCACTTTGTACTAGATTCTGATTCCTAGTCAACCAGTGTTTACTCTTACTCCTTAATGATAAGATGAAGTCCACTTTGTACTAGATTCTGATTCCTAGTCAACCAGTGTTTACTCTTATTCCTTAATGATAAGATGAAGTCCACTATGTACTAGATTCTGATTCCTAGTCAACCAGTCTTTGCTCTTACTCCTTAATGATGTATGCTTAGTGAAGAAGCAACAAAAAACAATTTGATAGTCTTTGGTTTGACCTTATAGGGACTCGACCCCACAATCTATTGTAGGTGAGGCTTCAAAGCATAACACCATTGATGTGGTTCATATTAAATTGAAAGCTGTTTAAAGATTACATATGATTACAGACTTATAAAATAAACAAACAATTCAGCTATGCATAAAATGTAAGGTTTGTTCCTTCCCTAAATCAAAGTTAATATTCACTTTATTTCATAATTGTATTTGACTGTACACATGGAATGATATCTGTTATACTTGTGAATTATTTACATAGTAAATCCATCTCCTTTGGAGACATTAGAAACTAAAGAAAACTTGTTTATGTACATATATGTTATACAATTAAAGATTAGTGTTTGTCTACACAATATTCATAACCAAAACTTTTAAGTACTTCATGTACTATAAATAGCCATTTTCAAGTGAAGCCACGAAAATAATTTAGAGTATGTATAGATTCACACATTTAAAAATAGGAAGTTTCAATATATAAATAAATTATATTAACATGAAGGTTTTCATGATCAAGATTCATGTTTTTCTCCTTATCACCTTGTATACCTGTGTAGGAGGAGGGTCAAGTTACCTGTGTACATTAAATTAACAACCACGCCTTTCACAAGTGTCATGTCTTAATTATAATTTAAGAAGTCTGTCTGTAACGAATATGATAAGAGACTATTTTAGAAAATATTAGGATAAGACACTATTTTTTATATACAAGTATTGGATAAGATTTCAAATTGAAGCATGGAATATTTAGACACAGATGTAACATCAGAGGCTACCACAGAAGGCTATAATCTCTTATCATGTTATTCTAATTTTAGCTAATTCCAGCTCAGAATTAAATTATTTATGCTATTAAAAAGAACTTATTTAGTAATGACAGCCATCTTGGATGAAGAGTAGGAATGTTGGACACAATTTTGAAAGTGAACCACCAAAAACAATTCTAGCCTGCCCGATTTGGTTTCATTTGAATCTATGGTTTCTGAGAAGATTTTAATGTGATTTTTTTCTTCAAAATATGCTTTATTTGTATTATCTGCATAAATCTATTGAAATAAACATCATGCAGCTGTAGTTTATATTTAAGCTCATTTACAATATTACATTAAATTATTCAATATTCAATTCAGGAAGATTACAAATGTAACTGTCATCTTGAATGGTTAAGTGGTCATTGACAAGATTTAAATATTGTATATTGAACTACTCATTTTCATGCAGCTGCAGTTTAAATTTGAAATAGTTTTGGCTTATAAATTTCTATTTTTAGTAATGGCAGTCATCTTGAATGGAGGGAAGGGCTGTCAGAGAAAAAAATTCAAAGCAACCCCAAGGATTTAAATGTTAAAAGTATACAAACATACATGTAGACAGATGACCCTTTTGTATACAATGTATAACAATATTTTGGTAGTATTGTGAATGATGCCTTCAGGTACAATGTATATTTGTACATGTACATGTATGTATTGAACTTTCTAATCTCAATATCTTCAAATTTATTTTTATGTCAAAATAGGGGTTAGTATTATGGTGTTTCAGTTACGGTATATCCTGCAGTCAGTTTTATTTGTGGGGGAAACTGGAGAAAACCACAGACCTGCTGCAAATCATTGACAAACTTTTATCACATAAAGAAGTACTCACAACTTTAGAGGTGATAGGCACTGATTGCACAGATAGTTGTAAATCCAACTAGCATACAATCATGACCACGACTGCCCCATATGTCATAATAAATTGGTTTATATACATGTACCTATATAATTGCATAGTAGATTATTTAAGAAATAATTCATGGAAGCCAGAGTTTGTATACAGTTTTAACATGGGTAACATTATTTTCGTACAAATTTTATCCCGAGCGTTAGCGAGGGATAAAATGCAACGAAAATAATGTTACCCATGTTAAAACGTGTTACAAACTCTGGCTTCCATGAATTATTTCGATTCTAGTAGGAAAAATCTGACTTATTTTTTTAAGTGGAAGTCGGTAATGGAAATGCATTTCATAACAAAATTCACTAACCTTCATGTTTTACAGTTTACAGTTGTTTTTCTTTTATGTATAAATAGACTGTGATGCTATGAAGTTACTGATATTTTCCAATTTAATGGCATTTTGAATTTAGCAATTTAAACAAGTAAAATGCTCACAAAATCTTAAAAATAAATCAGTAACCATGTCTTTCAATGTCATCAGCATTCCTTGTAAACGACTTCCGGAAGATGTTAAATTTCAAAAGTCAAAGTCCATTGATGGTTGTCTTAAGTATTTATTCCGGAAAAATATAGGTAAAAACAATACGGGCATTTTTATATTTGTTATGCACCACAGTGCTATATGAATACATAAATTCACTAGGGAATTATATTTGTAATTTGTTCGTCAATACGCATGAGCGAATTAAAATATATCGTGAGTTTTATCACTGTATTATTTATATAGCCAATGAAGAACGTCATGTTAGAATATATAATATATCATACATGAAACACATTTTTTAAAATCTAAAACTTCTTGATACAACCTCATATGATCATGATTGTCATTGACTTACTAAAGGTTTATGATTTATTTTTTTCTCAAATACTCCATCAATAATACTGAAAATCAAGATATAAGTGAAATATCTTGGAAAGTGTAATTAATTAATCACTAGTAACGTATATTTCAATCTAATTATAAAAAATAAATTAAATTGAAGTCATCATATTTCAGAAGAAACTGGCACTATATAAAGAGATTATGAGAAAAAATCAAATGCTTTATAAAATATGCATAGATTAATCAGGTGTGTTTGATAATCACTGAATGTCACACACAGTAATTAAAACAAAAATTAATTATGTTTTTTAAGATCTGAAAAATAAATATGTCAGTTGTCATAGACAAACAACATTTAAACAATATTTACACAGCAATCCTGATTTGGTTTGGTTTATGGTGATTAACACCACTTTCAACAATACTTCAGTCTTATCATGGCAGTTAAATGTAGCGTCGGTGTCGTACCAAGTCATAATGTAATATTATTACTAAATATATGTTCTAAACTTTGTCTGAATGTATACTGTATGTTTGCTATAAACTTGGATCTTCTTTCTTTATATGTAAACTGTATGCCCCTCGAGGGCCCCAAATTGGTCAATAAAGTATGTTTTATGTTGTTTTTTTTTATGTTTTTTATTGGAATATTTGGAATATTCATTAATAATATCATGGCGGTTAGCTTTATTGGTGGAGGAAACCGGAATACCAGGAGAAAAACCACTGACATGCCTACATGTAAGTCCCGATTTGGAGGCAAACAACATGTACATTTTGTGATATAATTATCTCCTCTTTACCCAAGACGATGAACAGCCTCTTACACTCTTAAATAAGATGAGAACCAGGCATCAAGAGAAGCTTCAAATATATACAATGCACAGCATAAACATTTTTGTATGTAGACGTTTTCAGAAATCGGTGATTACCTAGTTATCGTTCGTGGACACTAGGTGGCGTTACTATCGTCCGCCATTAAGAAAGTACAACAATCGGTTGTTTACACTAGTTACGATTAATCAGTATTCATAATTGGATTAGATAAACACGCTTCAGTTGTTATTTTATGGCTCCTCAGGAAACTTTTTTTTTTCAGATAAAGAAATTCAGATGTTTTAATTTGATACAACTTAAATTCCTTTTCTTCTTCACTACAGATCCCTATAAAGAAATTGACCGACAAAAAGTTTTAATTTGTTTTACAATTTAACACACACAAAAAAAAAAACAAAAAACAAAAACAAAACAGAATTGAAAAATGCATCTTAAGATGTCACATTCAAAGTTAAAGGGGCATTAGCTACGATTTTGACCCAAAAAATTATATGTTTTGGAAATTGGTAAATAGCTTTAAAATGATGAAATAGAGGTAAATATTTCACATTAAACAGCTAATCGAACAAAAATTACCATCGATTACTTATTTGTATTTTGTTGTTTATTAACTGCCAACTTGCATGGTTCGTTGTTCATACATGTAAATTAACACTGACTAAAATTCACAAAATATAAGAAATAAGTGCATTGTTGTACTGATTTAATGACGATTCGACAAACTCCGTAAACAATGTTGATAATTAATAAGATGACGTCCATTTCTTGATCGATCTCAAAACACGAGCAGAACTTTGCAGGCCTTTTCCCCGATACGCGTACATTTCATAACATTTACAAGTTACAGAAACACGTTTTATTAAGGCATCAATCATATCCGATAGTTTTTATGGGTAACAAAAATTTACGATTTGGCAGAGAATGCCCCTTTAAGTTCTTTCTTATCAGTTAGGCACACTTTTTATCATTATTACTTCACTTTAAGACTTATAAACATAGATACAAAATGCAACTATTTTGCATTTTCGATTTTCAAGCCATCTTCCAATTTATTTGTACTTAAAAAATAAATTTATATATTTTTTTCTTATGTGTATAAATATCTTCTATAAATTTCAATTTCTTATCTAATTTTTATTCTTATTATGTAACAATATGGTCAGGTTGTTATTTTCACTGAATGGCATCTCAAAATAGATTTCTTCACAGTAGGGGGTCTTCCTGTATATTGGGTACATCCTGTATATTACAAGACAACCTAATTCCGATCACCTAGAAAATATTCCCACGAGATACATATTTTTTTTATACCCACAGTGATCAACCTTGCAAAGGACACAACTTGAAGACGGCTTGAAATTCGAAAACGCAAAATAGTTGCATTTTGTATCTATGTTTATAAGTCTTCACTTTAAATCGTATAGTAATAATTTCAAAAA
>MJUT01044427.1:44701-83017 GCA_002080005.1 Gigantidas platifrons | reverse complement strand
TTTTTTTTTTTTTTATTTGTTGCATTCATAGTATAACAATATATGTTTAGTTTAACAAAGAGACAAGCACTAGCTATAAATAAGGAAACATATTAGAAGACATAATTTCATAAATACAGTCTAGAATAATTATATGTCTTCACCAAAGTTTATTTAACTATGATAATGTTTAATTGTTTTACATTTGAGCACAAAATGTACATATTTACAAGGCATATAACTGTCTATTAGTCACACTCGACAACAGGTCAGTTTACACGGCCACACTGGTTCAGCAGTCTTGTGGTTGAGATGGATCCGACGGAGTACTGTTCCCAGATGTTGTAGAGGATGTCCTGGTTTGGTGCAGGCTACCGTACGCTGGTAACGGGTGAGCTTGCCCTCTGATACCAACTTCATCGGGATCGGCAGTAGTTTGGCCTCTTTGTGGAGTAGGGGGATCAGCACGTAGAATGGTGGCTTCTCGTCGTTGGCCTTCTTCTTCATGCGTCTGTTCCACCCCTCGACGTCGTTGTTGGTCCGCGTGGGCTGGTTAAACACGCACCATGCAGCTACATGTATATGGTGGACTGAGTTGCTAATTGTTAGTTGTTAAAACAACAACTGATTAAAACTTGTTTGAGCTTTAATTATTAATTTGATTAGACGATCTAATTTACCTTATTATTTGATTAAATAACACGATTTCTATTTTTAATTATTACAATTTTAATCAATTTCTGTTAACTTAAACAAAGATCTAATTAATCATTACTTCATTTACTAACTTGCATTGTTTCTCATGTATTATTATAGTGGGGCGAGTTGTCCAATGATAGAGGGGCGAGTTGTCCTGCTTCCACAGGAAGCAGAAACCAAATTATTTTGTGAAATCCCATAATCTCCTGGAGGTCCTGGTGAAAGCTAGTTTGATCTCTTCTATTCAATTCAGTTCAAAGTTTTAAACTCGATATTCATAGAACATGTTCAAATGGGCTTTTCAAATACACTACGTGGAAAATGGATACATTCTTTAGTATACAACATGTACATGTATAGTCCGAGATTCCTCTGCCGTTCGACGACTATTTACATCTTGCTGTTGTCGTTGAACGTCAGAGCGCTTGCCATAAAGAAAACAGCAGATTTTCCTCCGCATCTCAACTGTAGCACATTTCCACGTTTTGTGGCTATCAGATTTTATTTTCTATCCAAAACTCTAATATATATCGCTTCACCAATCATTTTTCTATTCATTCATAACCATATTACCCTCAGAGAGTGGTGTTACACTCGATTACAGCATGTTTTTTCCTTACACCCGATGATTTGGTCATTTCACTGCCATTTTTTTAACGTGATCTCGCGATACTAACTGAAAGATGACAGCAATGCATTGCATGATGGGAGATACTAAATGCAGTGCGCCAAATTAGCATATGTAAACAAACATACAAGACGATATAAAGCGTATTCTGCAGGACAAACAGTTCCATCTATAGCTCAAATCAGAGCAGAAGGAAACAATACAAAATATGTTGGATAGAAAAGATTCATTTGGCAGTGTTATCCGCGGGCTTCGGAAAGAGCATGTCTTACGTTTCCCCCTATTTTGGACAAGGTCAGATCATATATGCAAATCATCTCCCATGATACATTGTGGTAATAGTAGTTCTCTCGAAGTCACGTGACAAATATTTCAAAATGTCAGTGTTCAAAATGACGAAATCATATGGTCGGGAAATTGTGCTGTAATGGAGTGTAACACCAATTTCTGAGGGTAAAATGGTTATGAATTAATAGAAAAATGATTGGTGAAGCGATTTATAAAAGGGTTTTGGATAAAAAATAAAATTTGATAGTCACAAAACGTGGAAATGTGCCTCTCTCGAGTGTGTGAGGAAAATCTGCTGTTTTGTTTATGGCAAGCGCTCTGACGTTCAACGAAAACAGCAAGATGTAAATAGTCGTCGAACGGCAGAGGAATCTCGGACTAGTACATGTAGAGCAAAACTTCATAACATTTCATACACAATAGTGCACAACACGACCTAGATAAATCGGTACACTAAGTTGTTAAATAGACGCATAGTCATTTAGCATGACAAGTAGAATGTAGATGGATTATCCCATATTATTATACCGTACAAACAAGGTGTTTCAGGAACCATCGTGATCGTATGCGGTATGGGAGTTGGATTTACAACTACCTGTACAATCAATGCCTATCACCACTAAAGTTGTGAGTTCAAATTGTGCTCACGGCGAGGTGTACTAGATACAACTTGAACTTTATGTTATAAAGTTTGTCAGTGACTTGAGACAGGTCAGTGGTTTTCTCCAGGTGCTTGGTTTTCCTCTAAAAATAAAACTGACATCCATAATATACATTTGTAACTGAAATATTATTGAAATTGGCATTAATCACCATAACCCTAACCCTCAACAGAGTTTCACCTTCACTTGGTTAAAGGGGTATTGGTAAGCATAAGAGACAACATGAAATGACATATTTTGTCTTTTTATATATGTCCTCTTTCAAAATGAAACCTTTACAAAAAGTCAATTTTGCTATGTCCAATTTTTATAAAGATGTGTTTCAGTTGAAAAACACTTCGGTCCAACATTTTCCATTGTCAATTCGCTGTGTTTTAATACCGACCACCACCAACAAACTCTGTGTTTTTGTAGTGGAAACACAGTGGAATTCCTCTCTGAATTGAGTAAAAACACTTGCATACAAAATGTATACAGCCACCATGTTTTCAGTATTAATTTTTAGGTATTAAGTAAAATATTAAGAAATCTTGGACTTGATGTGGTTCATGTACATTGTATATATTGTGCCATTTCGAAATCAAGAATGTCAATTATGTCCTTTTCATATTAATTTATTTCTGTACATGTATGTTACATCTATTATTAATTCTTAGACTTGATGCAAATCATGTGATTTACATCTATATGTACACAATGTACATACAATCGGTCGATGTTTGTAGTACATTTGTATGCAGCAGATTTAAAAATGAAGTTCTGATCCTTGGAACTTTATAACTGATGTACATGTAAAGTTACAAGAAAGGGCAGTTCAAAACTGCATGGCCCTTTTAGTGGAGAACAATTATTTTTACACACATAAATTGCACTGGAAATTAGACTGCTCATTGTCGAAAAATTATGATCTATGATGCCATTTACTTTGTCTAAAGTTCACTTCCCTGAACTACAATGTAAATGAAACATTGATGAATCTAATTGCAATAAAAATCATATTTAGAATACTTTTTTGTCAAAGTTCATGGATAAGCAACTTCATAATATAGCCTGTATATCAACAGTATTGGGGAAGAATAGCAGCCTATAGTCCTATACTAAGTATTAATAACACCATGTTACACAGAAATTTACGTTATGTGACTTGTGTGACACACTATTTTTGGGGTTTTGTCAGTGTTTCTACATAAAATGATGACTTTCACCACAAATTGTGTAGTTTGTGCATGGGACAGGTGGTCATATGTGATGTCTTTTTCAGAAATATGTCTGACACAGTCTCCATCCAAGTTGGCAGTCATTAAAGATAAAATATTATTTAAAATTGCACACATGTTTACTTTGAAAGGTGGAACGAACTGAAATTTAAACTATTGCTATGCATGTAATTTTGTATTAAATAATGCATACATTTTCCTATTTTTCAATGTTTTGTGTTTTCAGACTGCCACTAAGCAGATAGCTCTAAATGATGCTGAAATATCAGAATCGAACATAGATAAAAAGGAACACACCTTTAGGATAAAAGCAAAAGAAAACAACAGAAATTTTTACATGCAAGCTGATAGTGAAAATACTCAGCACGAATGGATGCAGGCTATATGTTTTGCTAAAGCAGCAGGAAGAGATGGGGAAAATTCTCAGGCCTGTGTAATACAATAGGACAAGATTTATTGTGTACATTATTCATCATTATATTGTACAGTGAAATTTACTCACATAAACAGAAACAAGAAAATTGTATGTAACTGTATAGAATGGGTTGAATTTATAGAATAAGCAACATGATGCAAGATCTGTTACAGATTAATGTATATAAGTCAGATAAAGCTGATATTCTTCAAATGTTTTCCTTATACAATAGACAATGATATATGAATCCCAAGGTTTTTATCTCTACCATTTGTAACTTATCGCCCTTTATCAAAATTACTGTTCAAAGGGAGATAATTGATTTTTTAATTAAAATTTTCATCACTTTTTAATTGTAGCTCCCATGGTCATTACCATCCTCTGTTAATTTATTCCAATTTAAGCTATTTTCTTAAAAACACTGATCTACACGATTTTAAAAAAAAAGGTGGTCATTGGAATAAGAATATTAGTTTCTGTTTGATTGGCTGAATTTATAAGAAATGATATTGCTCAGAAATCACTTGAATTTTTTTTTTTTTTTTTTAGAGATATCTTATAGGAATGTTCCTCAAAACAGATTTTTTTTAATTTATTTTCCAATAATATGACAATAGTATTGAAATCATCTGACACAAAGATAGTTCTTACTGATTGGTTGAAATCTGAAATAAAAAAAAAAACCATCAGAAGACATTAAACTGAAACTGTATGAGAACAATTTGTAATTAAAGTCCAATATGATTAGTGATATTTTTACAAAATGTTGAAATTCAGAGGTAGATGCTGATTTTCCGAAAAGGGTGGAGTTGGGCTTGGACCAAAATTAACAAAATTTTCAGCCTATTACCGGGTATTGTTTTTTTTAACAAATTGATTTCATTGGTTAAGCCTCTGTTTACATTATGCAGCAAGTTTTCATTTTAAGACTTGTTTTTTTTTACCCTTTGGTGATATTTAACAATTGTTTCTTCATCCTTGCATACAATTTTGGAGTGAGAAAAAAATCAGGGATTCATATATTGTTTTCTATTATAATTTTATTCAGCAATTAAATGTCAAATTTAGGCAGAATGAATATTACACTCAATGATGAAATAGAATGTTTATTGAAAGAATGTAAAAAAAATATAAATATAGAATACCTCATTTTCTCTGAGACAATTGATGACAGAAATGTGGACAAGCTTACGTTTTATGCAACATGTAAGCTGCACATTATTGTTATTTATTTATAATTTAAATGATTAAAGAAGATATATAAGACATTACACAGGAAAAAATATAGGGAGATACAATGTAAGATCCCAGAACATTCCAATCAACTGGTTTTCTTTCTTGATTATCTGCTCCCAGGGAGTTGATGTATACTAGTTTCATTCATATGTATCCTACATCCTTTTCATTATATTTTATTTCTATACTAGTTTCATTCATATGTATCCTACATCCTTTTCATTATATTTTATTTCTATACTAGTTTCAATCATATGTATCCTACATCCTTTTCATTATATTTTATTTCTATACTAGTTTCAATCATATGTATCCTACATCCTTTTCATTATATTTTATTTCTATCACAATTTCATTACTGATAACCGGACAATAGATAAGCTTAAATATATATTAGGAAATTTTTGTATATTTCAGTTTTTGAAGACAGATATTGGCCAATATTAATATGTATGTTTAATTTATATCTAGCTTATCTCAGATATTACATGTATGTGTCAGTGTAACATTTTTATATGCTTAGTAGTGATATTGTTATTTGACTATGTAGATATATATATATTTATTATGTTGTGTATATAGTTAGCTAATGAGGGTTATATAGTATAATAAGACATACAAAGGAAATATTGGGTTTTCATCCTCATTATATTTAAAGTGCCTTCTATTGGTACATGTGCCATGATCATTAAGGCAGTTAAATGTTTTTATGATATTTTTACTACAAAATATGTTGTTGTATTATTGTATGGAGGTGTTATTGTTCTTCATATGTTAACATTTGGTTTGTGTTTCCATTGACACGTTCTCACCACATGTTAACATTTGGTTGTGTTTCCATTGACAAGTTCTCACCACATGTTAACATTTGGTTTGTATATTTCTGTTAACAAGTTCTCACCACATGTTAACATTTGGTTTGTGTTTCCATTAACAAGTTCTCACCACATGTTAACTTTTGGTTTGTGTTCTCACCACATGTTAACATTTGGTTGTGTTTCCATTGACAAGTTCTCACCACATGTTAACATTTGGTTTGTGTTTCCATTGACAAGTTCTCACCACATGTTAACATTTGGTTGTGTTTCCATTGACAAGTTCTCACCACATGTTAACATTTGGTTGTGTTTCCATTGACAAGTTCTCACCACATGTTAACATTTTGCATGTGTTTCCATTAACAAGTTCCTACCACATGTTAATTTTTGGTTTGTGTTCTCACCACATGTTAACATTTGGTTTGTATTCCGTTTGACAAGTTCTCACCACATGTTCATGTACGTTAACTGTTTTGACAGGTCCTCAGAAACTAGATAAGTTCTAGCAAGAATTCTGATTCATTCTGCAACAAACGGATGCTCTGCTGATTTGTGAACAAATTGTTATAACAGTAGAAAGTTACTGTTGGCAGACAATTAATTTTGTCTTCAAACATCAAGCAGAAAACCCATACATAAAATTAGATTTATTTCAGAGTAGGGTCTAATAAGAACAGTTAGCAGGAAATCAACACTTTTGTTAGTGTGGTAACATATTGAATTGAGATACATCTGTTAGCAATAATGACACTTTAGCAATTAATAATGATTTAGTAAAGAAATGTGAAATGTCTTCAAGAGTAACTAACACATTTACCAATACTCCATTGACACTTGTATTTTTCACTGAAATGTATCATTATGTCATACATTCTTGGGTCATATCATGGTCTCTGGTCTGAATTCTTTGTTTGGTATATTAACCTAATATAAAGGTATGTTTCACCTTAAAATGGAGCAGTTAGTTGGTGACTTGTGGCGACAGGTCAGTGGTTTTCTCTGCCTACTCCGGTTTCCTCCATCAATAAAACTGACCGCCACGATATAACTGAAATACTGTTGAAAGTGGCGTAACACCATAACCATAACCCCATCTAACAGTCAAATGATTACTGTATCATTAGTAATGTATGATTACTGTATCATTAGTAATGTATGTTTACTCTCCAAGTAATATTAGGCCCCAATGATGATTCTCGGGAGTTGAAACAAACATTTAAAATACATATACAACATGTACATTTGTATTTGATTGGTGTAGCCAAATTTGGAGGCCAATTTAAAACAAAATACATGTAAACTTCAGGAAACAGTAGGGCCGTGTACTCAAAAGAACATTATTGGTATAGCCAATGCTATGATGATCCAAAGATATATTTGGGTACATTTTTTTCTACTTATTAATTTACTTTTAGGAATTGTCTAATGCACATTTGCAGTTGTAAAAAATTGCTATAAACAATAACATGACAGGTCACGCTATGTCACACCTGATGTTTTGCTATTCATTTTCTTTTATTGATTTTATTACGTTTCTTTATTTTTATAGAGTTTACTTAGCAATTGTTAATGAATTTTGTTAATTATTAAGTTTTCATAGATTAATTAATTGTTGATTTTGAGGAAAAGCTTGTATTATTTGTTGATACCCTGTATTATCAAGATGTAATATTTTGTCAACTTTCCTTAGTTTCTAAAAAGCTGTTTGTCCATTGTTTTTGGCTAAGATACTCAATTTTTATCAATAATTATTACAAGTATAGTTTGTAGTATCAAATTCATCTACTAAAATTAAATGCCATTTCATTAGTGGTTTTGTCAAGGAAGTCAGCTTACTGGTATGAATCTCTGCACCCTGTTCATTTGTGTCAATTAGAAGCTGTTGATACCTGTTTAGATTTGAATTACCTATAATTTCTTACCTGCTTTATTTCTTGTGCATAAAAATAATATAATGACAACAGTTTTCCAATTGATTTTCAAAACTGACTGACCAAGTTGTCAAAATTTGTATAACAATAAAGACTCTGATTAGTGACTGGTATTTATTAGAAATGGAGTAACGTGTTATAAATCATGTGTATTTACATATACAATTTACATGTGTAAAGGACAATTATTTAGTATATATTTAGGGAATTTCTATTTGGCAGCTTTTAGAACCGGTAGATTAATTAATGTAGAAATAAATGCTAAAAGTATAATACTGTTTATTGTAATATTGTATTTGTAATATTTACTGTATTTATTTAATTGAAAATTGTCACTTTATTCTTTGACTGAAATGCAGTCCTCACGATGAGCACCAGAGCCCAAGACCAGTCAAACTTTGTTCTGACCAGTCAATTTCCCAGTTTTTTTATAGAACTATAATGTATATAAAAATAAATTAAAAAAATTGATTTGAACCAGTAATTTCAAATTTTCATTTACAGGACTGTATATGAATTTAAAACTGAACGTGCAAATTTATAGGTCAAGATATTGTAAATAAATACAAGACATTTCTAAGATATTAAGAAACTGTGTCAACGGAATATTACAGTTATTAAGTAGTTATCTTATATAATTCATCGTTTAATGGTTTATAAATTTGGTTTTCTTCAATAATTTTGTTTTTGTGTGGGATAGGTGGAAAATAAGTTTTATAAAAATCAAAGTTAAAGATACCGTTATATTAAAATTCTGATGAAGTTAATACCAACATTACTGTAGTTTTGTTTGTTATCTTAAAGAATTCAAACTGTGTAAAGGTCTGATGAGTTAAGATCCCAGTTTAATATTGTATGGATGAGCCAGTAACTTACATTATTGTGATTTACATCATAATTAAACATATCACATTTAATAATATACAATTACGGCCCTCGGAAGAGGTGAATATCCAAAATTGTCAACCCCACTAGGGTTATTTCCCCGAGGGGAAATAACCCTAGTGGGATTGACAATTTTGGATATTCACCAATTCAGGGGGCCGTAACTGTTTTATTATACCGAAAAAACAGTTGAAATATACTGTTTAATATTTGAATTGTTAAAGTATTATTCCATGTTTTTACACCGTTGAATAATAGGGTTATTCAATGGACGTGTGTAATTCTTGAGGTTATTCACCATTGAATAATAGGGTTATTCAATGGACGTGTGTAATTCTTGAGGTTATTCACTGTTGGTGGCGATTAGAAGCAAAAATATCCAGATTATTTTATGTCATGTGATTATCTTTTAACCAATAGAATTGATTCTTTATTATGTGAGATATAATAATAGAACTTCTCCCATTATTACAGCGTTTTAACCCCGCTGAACCAGTAGTGGAAAAATCTGTAATCCTCTAGAGGATTAAAATGTCTCATGCCTTTCCCTGCATGTTGTCTAATCGGTAATTTTGAAGGATTTTGAAATAAAGTTCGTGTTAAATAATGTGAGAAACAAATTCTCCTTCAGTTGCCCATGTGGGTTACGATATTTCTCCACTCTCGAGAGTTAAATGTAAAATTTTAACCACTCGACTAACGGCTTGTGGTTAAAATTTTAGATTTATCTCTCTTGAGTGGAAAAATGTCGTAACCCACGGGCAACTGAAGGAGAATCTATATTTATTGTTAGTAAAGCGTTTTAAACAGGTGTACAGGTAATTAGTGCTACTGATTATTTCTAGGAATGTAAAATGAAGAGAGGGGAATCACATTTTCAGTATGAACCACTTAGTTTGTTAATGTTGAATTTCTGAGACAATGTTATTGTGACATTTTTACACAACTAAAGAAACATTTAACAACAAGACAAATACACAAAGTCTGGCAAGAGAACATACAACTTCTGGAAATCTACTTTTCAGAACTCTGAGTTTAAATATCAGTTATTCACTGGGGACAGTTAGAATAATATATTTATAGTAAGTTCAAGATATTTTTGGAAAAATAATTTTTGAAATATATCATTGATGTTAATAACAAAAACAATCCTGGATGTTTGTTGCTTCTTTTTTTCTAATTTAATGTTTTTGGTGATACATTAACTTCTAATGACAGCCAGTAAGGGGTCATGTCAGCTTACCTTTCATTCACCTTTGACCATCCAATCATACACAAGACAGTTAAATATATTGACCAATTGAACAACAGCTGTCAGTGTGTTTGAATACTAGTATGCTCATCACTGATTGATCGGTTGAAAATATTAACCCACAGTGACACTATAGTCAATTTAGGTAAATTAAGTGTATCACAAAAACAAATGAAAAAGATGTAACAAACTTCTATGTATATTGTATTGCTCTAATATAAGCAATGGGATTGGGCACAAGATTGTTAATAATATATTTGTAAATAAGATGATATCATGTGACGAAATTTATCTGCTAGTTTTCTTTATTTAACGTTCTCTGTTTCTTGTTATTGTCATGATATATAATGTTCTTGTTTTTATCAGATATGCATTTTGACTGTACATGCATGTGTACATACAACAAAATACATAAATGATCTTTATGTAGTCAGAGAATCTTGTGACAAAGTGTAGACGTCTTTATGTAGTCAAAGAATTTTGTAACAAAATGTAGATGACTTGATATATATATATATATATATATACTGTGATAATTATTATATGCACTGTTACTTGTTTTATTTTTGTTTACTTTTTGTGGTTATTTAGAATCATTTTCAGTGTATATATAGTCTGTTTGATTTCTATAAAATCTACAGAAACAAATTCTTAAAAATCCGGTTTTCAAATCAACAATTTTATTTCTAGATGTATATTAATATATGATATATACGAACTCTGACAATTAATTTCAAAATTTTTGGTCAATTATTAAAAAAGTTATCCATTAGGTCTCTATGTTAATTATATTTTCTGAAGTGTAAAAATCTGGCTGGAGTGAGTACAAATAACAGACTGTACCATGTGACATAGGACATTTAAATATTAATGGACATCAATTACAATTGACAATCACCTTAATGGTCAGTTGATGAGTAGCCTTTTAATATTTAAATATCCTATGTCACATGGTGTAATGAAATATACATTGAAAGCACATGTCTGTTATTTTGATTTGATGGTTGGGCTCTTACACTATTTGTACTCACTCCATGCAAAGTTTTATACTTCAGAATATATAATTAACATAGAGACCTAATGGGTAACTTTTTTAATAATGGACCAACATTTTTTAAATTAATTGTCAGAGTTCGTATATATCATATATTAATATACATCTAGAAAAAAAATTGTTGATTTGAAAACTGGATTTTTAAGAATTTTTTTCTGTAGGCTTTATAGAAATCAAATGGACTATACCATGTTATTGTTTATATTGTGACATTGTACTTTAAAAGTTATGCAAACTAATAAATCTCTGATTTTTAAAATTGTTCAGAATATTTTTAAAGGTATGCAACAAAACTGGACTATCATAGAATTTTAGGGCTAGGTTTATGGTGTTTTACACCACATTGAACAATATGTCAGTTATATCATGGTGGTCAGTTTTATTGATGGAGGAAACCAGAGTACCCAGAGAAAACCACAGACCTGGCGCAAGTCACTGACAAACTTTATCACATAATGTTGTATTGAGTACACCTCGCCTGAGGATTCAAACTCACAATGTTAGTAGTGATAGGCACTGATTGCATAGGTAGTTATAAATTCAACTACCATATGATCATGACCATGATGGACCCTTTATAGAAATTTGGTAATCAGACCTACAATGTTTATTGGTAGAACAAAAGTGATTTGTTTATTCTCAATGTTCTGAAGGAAAGGATGTTTGCTTAATTAATGTAGCTAATTTATAAAAAAAAAAAAAAAAAATAGGGAAATTTCTCATTGCTGTGGAACAATGAAAAATTTTGAACAAAAAACCGATAAGCATTTGAGAAATAATATTGATGCAAGAAAATTTCGAAGATATGAGATAATCAGAGGTGTTAAATTGAAGGACAGACAAAATTGCCAAAAGGGAAAGGACAAACAATGGTAGGCAAAATACCACAAAAATGAAAGATTGAGCAACACAAACTCCACTAGAAACGAGGGGAAATTCAGGTGCTCTGGAAGGGTAAGCAGTTCCTGCTCTGCTCCACTACTTTCCCCCATTGTGTTATTGTTGTTGAAAATCCTGTGATAAGTCATGAATGAGGAAAGGACATGATTATGATTACGATGACTGGACCATATCCGGTGGTCATTTATAACAGATATTCCATTGCAGTTAACCAAGCAATGCCTGCGACCATAAACCTTTCTAAAAGATGACTTTAACTTAACCACAAGGAACCCTTTGTTCAGTAGCTTTCATGCTTGCAGCAACACTCTATCAAGGAAATCATGATAGGAACCACAAGTTCCAGAATATTGTATCAACTGAGATATATATTCTATGTGCAGGTGCTGCTGGAATGTTGCTACATATAAACTGGAAAATATAAATCATCTCTTAGCAAAAAGTTTTGTTCTCAGCTAACTCTCACTCAATTCTTAGGTGTAGTTCAGTGTATGAAGCATACCTTGCTGTATCTGTGGTATCCTCCATTTCAGGTGCAATGAGATAGATGCGATACACATAATCACCAAATCTAGAATTATTTACTTACAGGTCCGTTTCTGCGCGCTGGCCGCCGACCACTGCTCAGTTCTTTCCCTTCATACATTTCAATTTCTTCTCCGGTTGTGAGGTTGGATTCGTAGTTGTATAGCAAATCCTGGTCCTTCCAGTAATTGTGTAGCCTGTGTTCGAAGATTTTCGTATCTTTGGCACTTATGACGTTTTCAGGTAGACAGTTCCAGGTGTTTATAATTCTGTTGGTGAAAAAGTTCTTTCTTATGTCTCTGTTGGATCTATGCTGGTATACCTTTTTACTATGACCTCTAGTTCTGGTATCCTTCTGTACTTCCAGCAGAGACGGTAGGGCAGTGTCGTATAAACCTGATGTTAATTTAAACGCTTCAATCATATCCCCTCTCGTCCTCTTATAGGCTATTGGTAGTTTGAGTTTCCTTAGACGATTTTCATATGTCATATCTTTTAATCCTGGTATCAATTTGGTTGCTCTACGTTGGACATTTTCTAATGCTGTAATATAATTTTTCTTATATGGGTTCCAAACTGAATTCGCATATTCAAAATGAGGTCGTACTAGTGCTTTGTATAACATAAGAAAGGTCGGTTCATCTATATACGTGAAGGTGCGGCGAATTAGTCCCATAATACTGTTGGTCTTGTTTATTTTCTCATTCATATGATCTTCAAAATTAAGTTGATTATCAAGACAATAGTGAAAGGATATCATCTATTTACTGGAACCTGAAGTTAAAGCACTGGACTAGCTTCTTTTATTTGTTTTTTTAGATGCCCCGGCATTAAGTCTGCCTCCTATAAATTAAGTAACAAGTAAGCAAGAAGAGAAGCACAGCACAGCGGTACCCGTAGGAAAGCTGATTGTTTGCTGAATAACACGTCCACCATTGTAGAAGTGGCATTACTTTTGAACAGTCAAATTTTCCTAGAATTCATTTATTTATTAACCAAATTTTTGAACGAAAATATCGTATTGGTAATGTATGGCAGACGGAAAGACCGGCACAAAAAAAAACTGGACAAATCTAAATAAAACATCCCTGTAGACTGTCTGACAGACCTTGAAATGTGTGAGGTTGCTCCTTCAGAAAAGCCTTTCTGACGGAGTCCCTCCCTGAGAGTAGCCAAGCGTGAAGATGAAGAGACTCTGGCCTTGAATGTACCACTTTTCCCGTGAACTGAGAGAGAAGATCTGGTCTGAAAGGAAGTTTTAGAAGCCTGGCACAAGACAGAAGCAGAAGTTCTGGAAACCATGCTTGTTTTGATCAGGCTGGTGCAATAAGTATGATCTTGCAATCTGATTGCTTGATCTTGAGAAGCACTTGAAGAAGAACGCGGACTGAAGGAAAGGCGTAGGCGAACATTCCGTCCCAAGAGAGAGACATGGCATCTACTGCGAAGGACAGGGTCTGGAACTGGAGATACAAAGGTTTCCAGTTTGTGATTCAGACTGGTAGCAAATAGATCTACATAAGGACGATCCCACCGCAGAACAACTGAGTAGAACACTTGCAGTAGTTCCCACTCTGTGTTGACTGGATTGTGGAAGCGAGACAGACAATCTGCCAATAAATTGAAGGTCCCTGGAATATGTCTGACTACCAGGTGAATGTGCGACTGAAGACAAAGAAGAAGAATTGCCTTGCAAAGAAGAAAGAGAGCATGACAGTGAGTTCCTCCTTGATCCTGTAAGTAGGCCACTATTGTCGTATTGTCCGTTGCTAGTACTACTACTTTCGAAACTAGAAGAGTCTTGAAATGTTGTAAAGCTAACAGGAAAGCTCTCATCTCTAGCAAATTGATGTGTTCTTGTAGCTGAACAAGAGACCACACTCCCGACACAGACTTTCCCTCTAGAAAGGCTCTCCATCCTAGAAGACTGGAATCTGTATACAGAGCTAGAGAAGGAACTGAGTGAAGCAAAGTTACACCTGTCAAAACATTTTCCCTGTGAGTCCAACAATCTAGGTGAGTCAGTAAGACAGGAAGAATAGGTACTAGAGCTTCCCATTCTTGAGGAGCACAGAAGTTGAGAGAATTGTCGTGCCGTGACTTAAGGACTGTTGCTGAAAATAAGAATATTCTGGTAAAGTGACTGATATTTTACCTCTGGGGGAAAAATCAGACCTAAATCTGTCCTGTAATATTCCCCCAAAAACAGGAAGTCTTGGGAAGGAAGTATCTCAGACCTTTTCCAAGAAATAAGGAAGCCCAGGTCCAGAAGAAGTCTGATAAACAGGCATGTATGACGAGAAAGAATTTCTGAATCGAATTCCTTCAGAAGAGGATCGTCCAGATAAGAATGAACTCGAACAGAGTATGCAAGTGAGATATAACCGTCTGGAAAACCCGAGTAAAAACATGTTTTGCAACCGCGGCAGGCCAAACGGGTCTTCCAGAAATTGGTAAACCTTGTTGTTCCAGACAAATCGGAGAAATGTCATGGAAGCCAAAGAAATTGGGATATGGAAATAAGCATCCGAAAGGTCCAGTTTGGTGGTCAACATACCTGGAAGAATACAAGCTCTGATAGACCTGTTGGTCTCCATTTTGAAATGCGGGCAGAAAGGTAAGTGTTCAGAATAGAGAGATCTATCACAGGTCTCATTCCCCCGGATTTCTTGGGAACCAAGAAGAGACGAGAATAAAACCCTGGTGTCAACTGAGTAAGAGGAATTTCCTCTATTACTCCTTTCAGTAGTAGAGCTTGAATTTCCTCTGACAGAAGACGGAATTTCTCCTTGTCTGAAGTCTGAGACATAGGAATCAGACTGTCCGACAAAGGAGGGCGTTCCTGAAATACAAGACCCAATCCCCCTCGAATTACTGACAAAATCCATACATCTGTGGTGATCTTCTACCAATGATGTAGAAACTGGGTAAGCCTCCCTCCCACTGGAACAGATGGAAGAGGAACAGGAAACTGCCCCTCTCCTAAGGGAGGTGTCAGCAACATACAAGGGCACAACAACCTATTTACGAGACCCAGGCTTCTTGGGATCTTTAGAACCTCCTTTCTGATGGGGTTTCTTAGGACCAGAAGCCTTGGGAACAATCATTTTCCTCCTCTTGTCAGAACCCGTTGGGGCAGAAGATGAAACATAAGCAGACCTTTTACCATTAGTCAATTCCACATTGACCCTAAGAGGCCTTCTGTAAAGATAAACCAAAAACCTTATCAGAAAGAGGAGAACAAAGTAAGGAGTCCTGAAGACTTTCACTGACAGAAGACTTCTCTAGTATTTCACGCCTTTTAGAAAGGGTGAAATTGGCTAGAGTGCCCATGAGGAGAAACTGAGAGGACCCAAAGGCCTGATCTACTTGCAGAAGAAGAGACTTTACCTCTGCTAGATCAGCACCTTCCTTGCCCTGAGGCAAAGCGGCAACTGCTGATAGAAAGACCTCAGCAGTACCCAGAACATGTGAAGCACTACGGAGCAAGTTCTCCGATTTGGCCCACAAGGACTGAGAAAGGCGAAGCCCATCAACTGGTTTGGCCCCAAGAAGTTGTGAAAAAGGCACAGATTAAAAAAATTACCGGGAAAAGAACTGGCACCAAACCCAGAAAAAGAAGAGCCATGAGAAGACTTGTCATTTACCTTCACTGAAAGACAGTTATTCACAAACTGAACTGCAGAAGAAGCATGATTGGATTCTGGAAAAGAGCCGAAAGTATTGGGTTTATCCTGAACCAAACCACAAGAAGTCTCAAAGGTAGAGTTAGTCTTCTTAAGTCTAATAGGAGAGGACAGGGGCACACGTGCAACCACTCTCAAGAAAGAGTAAACTCTAGCCCTCAACTGGTCTTTAGAAGACACACAAGAATCCTCTGCCTCCGATTTCCTAGGTAGATGTAACAGACCTAGTCTGACCAACCAAAGGGACATTATCAGCGACTCTAGCCATTGAAGACTCGCCTTCCTCATGTTCATCTTCAATGAGGAAGGTAGCTTCTTGACTCTCTGGTGCCATAGAAATCAGATCAGAATCTTCCTCACGAGGAGTGGGAAGAGAGAGCCGATGGCCAGCTTCCAAGGAAGAAATCCTGGAAGAAATGGTAGACAATTCATCAGACATAGACTTCTTAAAGTCAGATAAAACCTCCTTAAAAGAACTAACCAACTCAGAATTCTGCGAAACAGAAGAAGAGTTAGACTGACTACAAGTAATCGGAGTCCTTATGGTATCCTGACTGAAAGGAACTGGCTGAGGCCAGTAAGCAAAGGGATTAAAACCCTGAGAGCCAGGATAACACTGGTGGGTACACCCCATGGAGGACGAGCCCAAGTCTGAACAGAAGGTATGGAAGGACCCGATAAACAGTATCCATACGAAAAAACAGGTGGTCTAGAACCAGAAAGGTTCAAACCCATAGTCGAATCAGGTGCCGTAGAAAAAGACCCTGCAGTGTTCACTGGTCTAGAAAATGTATGGGTAACTGAAGATAAAGTAGGGTCTTGAAGGAACTGGGTCCGCAAGACCGTCGACTCTCGCCTCTCCTCCAGGAGACTCAGGGATATTGGAGGAGACGGACATGATTGGGCTACTTACTGACACTTCTAAAGGATTGGGCACAGACCCATCCCAAAAACAATCCTGACCCGTTATATTAACAGTCTGGTAAGGCAAAGTGTCACTTACACTTGATGCACTTTGTAAGTTGTCGAAATCCATGTTGAATGTTCAGTTCAACTCACCAAGTCATATAATACCGGTACTCTATTTTTACCTATTACTCGCCAGTCTCGGTAAAACTTGTATGAATGACAATAATGAATACATTCTAATACATAATATGTAGTATTAAACAAAAATTAAAAAATTAAGCAATGATAATATAAAATATCTTTGGTTTTCTGTAAAAATCAGCTGTGCATTATTTTCACGTGCGTGATGGATCGCATTAGGAAATGGAATGAGGTTTATGGGTGATTTGTTGGAATATATCCGGTGTTGAGGGAGTATCTCAATGTTCTTTTTATTGTGGTTTTTCCTACTGTGGGTGAAGGTCACTTGTGGGAGGGTCTCCGAATTTATAGTGGTAAGATATTTATTGCTATAAAATTCCAAATTTGGGAAGTTATACATATTGAGATATCAAGGTAAAGTAAGTTAATAAAAATATAGATATGAAAGTTAGTGCTCACAACACGTTTCTGGAATAACATTTATCCTTCAACCTTGTATGTTGATCAGGCTCAAACATTTTGTAGTTTGTACTAGCCTCATTTTATTTGAAGGATACATGCTTCAGTATATCAAGGGTCAAAATATTTGAATTCCTACATTAGTAAACATATCATGAAAGACTCCACAGCCTATTTGTTTTGAAAAGTGACTTTCAATAATATATTTCTAAAACCAGAAGAATGGTAGCTAGGACATGGAATAAATGGTAATAATATGCTATTATAAATTGGAATCGGCTACAATTTTCATTTTAACTTGTTTAAGAAGAGTCTGAAGATACCAAATGAGAACCAGAATCTGTAAATTAATCATCGGACAGATAGTACAATGTACAGAAGAAAAAGGACAAACAACGATCTACAAAACACTACACAGAAAACAAAAGATCGAGCAACACGGACCCCACTAAAAATTGGGGATGAACTCAGGTGCTCCGGAGGGGTAAGCAGTTACAGCTCCTCTAATGACACCCGTCTTGTTACTGCAGTTACAAAGTCCTTATATACAAGTAGAACATATCCCTTGTTATTTGTGACACATATATTCCATAACATGTGTTCTGATCTTTTCTATCAAAGTTAAAAGTCAAATTAAAAACCAGGTTAGCAATCACAGGCTCTTGAGAGACTGTCGTTTTACTTCACATGTGTTCTCCTGACATATTTTGTCTGTGTGCATTTTCTGCATCTCTTGGCGGTGCGGACTGTTTATTTGCTTTTTTTAAGAGAGAAACTTTACTTTGATTGAAAACAAATTATAATTGAATTAACATTGGACATTTCTTACAGAGTGTACATGTATGTGCTTCGCAATTCATAGATGACTCCCAATTCCAGGACAAATGTAAAAAAGGACCAATGACAAAACAGTTTTTAGAAATCTTTCTAGAAACACCTAGAAGCATTTGGAAAGAATGTTCATTGGAAGGTTATGTGCTGATCGAAAATCGAAGATGGCCACCAGCACAGAATAAGGTTATTATAGAACCTTATTGGATGATATGATAGATAACAATTTTGGAAAACCACAAAATTGTTCGAACTCAAACTATGCAGGAATATACATTGATGGACTATTACAAAGGTGTGTTTTAAATGGACCGGAAATCCATCGTCATCGCAGGACATAACCTTATGGGAAAATGTATATATATAAAAATCAGGTGAACGCGAACTATAAACAGAAATAATTCCTAGATCATCATGAACAATGTTTTGTTTTGTAAATTAATTGGAAATTCCAGATTTCCCTTGAATGGGATCTGTAAATATTCGTTTCCTTAATTGACTTCCATTTGGACTTGACGACGGTGCTGTTTAAGCTTACCAATCCGGAGTATCCGGTCTGAGACTGGATGTAACTAGTCGGACTTCGTGTTCTCCTAGCTTTTGTTGTTTTGTGTTATTTTATCTTTATTGCGTTATTTATGTTTGGATTGTCTCTTAACTTGAATACCTGATTACTCATCATTCGTCTAGATTTAAATTTGTACTACATATGGACATTGTCCTTTTTCTTTAGGCCATTGTGTTGTCTGTTCTTCTTCAATTTACGGATTCTGATTTCCCCTTTGATATCTTTAAAAACTCTTATTAAGATATGGCTGTTAGTCTAATATGTCCACTTCCACAATAAAAACAATGCTATGGATTGTCCAATGTAAACTTCAAGCATATTTCAATCCATTATAACTGTTATTGTTAATTAATGTAAATTGATGACTAACAAATAAAATATTATAAGTACCTATCTCCGCTACCAGATACTATCTAGCTCTCCTTTATCCATTAATTTGTATACATGTATTGATAATAAAACATAGTTGAGACCAACGACTGTACAGTTCGCATTCTTGTAATAATTTCGAATGTGTTCATTATTTTGTTTTACTTTGTGTGCCAGTCATTTGTTTGCTAATTGCACTGTCATATTATTATACAACGTCACAAATTAACAAACCCCTTTTCATAACAATTAAAGTTTAGAATAAAAATAGCGAAGATATAAAAAGATTTCGACTGATATCAGGGAGATAAACGACCACCAAAAGTAGTTTTAACGGTGGAAATTTTTACATATATATTCTGTACTCTTTGTTGTGCGGTGCCTTTGCGTGAGATTAAAACATATAGAGGACCACTAATTATAGATATAATTTCCGCAGTTCACTTCACCCAAAAGGGGTGTCCGTTGATTGTGCGGGACATGTTGCCCGTTCCGATTTTAATGACCGTCTTCTTTTTTTTCCGGTGACGACCATTGCATTTGTCCAAAATGTATCTCAGCGGCATCTTTTATATGCAAAATGTATCGATTGCAAGCTTATGCTTGTAATGAATATAGTTGAAATACTGCTCACCTGACCTTAAACAACAGCCAATAAAGAGTTCTATGGAATTGTACGATACTATATTTCCCATCAGTATTATTTATATTGAGAATAATTTGTTCATTGTTTGCGTACCTGTTTAATACACAAATTTTGTTTTTATCATTGTGCGTCATTACGGTCTACAGTACGACATTCAAACTGAACTAAAGCTGAACATAATAATTTGCAGGTAAGATTTAACATGACCCTAGGTGTTCCAAATCTTTTTCCCCTATCCCACTGGCATAAAACACTGTAGAATCTTAATTGCTGAATGACTTTGCAGAAATAAACATCAATGACAGTTCCCTTTTGATTTCAATCTAACGCTCGAAGTGACCACTCTGATGCATCATAAATATATTTTTGCCACAATATTAACCAAATCTTTTTGTCAGAAAATGTTCGGACGAAGGATCAGACATGTTGATGACTGAGATAATTTCATGTTGGTTACTGATAGCTGGTTGAGAGGAAATCGGCCACCATTGACAATTATTACATTCATATTCAATTACACTTTAAAGAAAAATAGGAGAAGATATATTTAAAATGTAATCCAGATAACAAGTCTGAAAATTATCCATTCAATTTATATGAACATATTTTGTTCTCGAGTAAATTCAAATCAAAACGTCTGGGTAATGGTGAATGTTCCCATAGTACAATCTCACAGAGCTTCTCATGGCGTCCCACGTGGTGGATAAAGAAGGGTCCTCTCGATGAGAGGGATGCCATGTTATAATACAGAAAGCATGACCGTGGACTATAGTGTGTAATGTGTTTATAAAGTACCAGCTTCTTGAATGTTGTAGATTTAGAATAAGAGGTAGGCACATTGTAGCCGCTATAACTGATTAAATGTTCATCCCTGGCCAATTCCTCATAAATTGCCAGTGACTGAAAAGTCGTTGCCCTGTTAGTTCACATCCCTCCCTCATTTCTATAAAAGTCGTTGCCCTGTTAGTTCACATCCCTCCCTCATTTCTATATAGTTTATTGTTCTTTCTCTCAATACAGTGACAATATTGTTAGCTGGAAGTTAAGTAATAAATTATCAACCCATCAGTCAATCAATCAAATAAAATATCATGTATGTAGTGCTTTTAATGACATAAATGAACATATCATTTCTCTAAAATCTTCATCTAATTAGCTTCTAATCTTAGAGAACTTTTTTTCTCTTAGAATTTTTCCGACGGCGGCCTATGGCAGCATTATATGTTGTAAGATGTGAATCAAATTAAGACTAAGCTGCTGTTGGATATTATATTTTGTGAAAATTGACTTCATATCAAACAATGGAATGTGATTCCAATTTATAAAATGGCAGCAATCTGATTATCTAGTGTTGATTACATTATTATATTATATTATTCATTACACATGGGTGGATTTACAAAGCCAAATACATTACACTCTGTCATTACAGAAAACAACACATAAACAGCGTACGATATAAGAAAGACAATCCCTACACGAGGTGTCAGACGCCATCCTGTATAACGTATAGAACCTACCTGAAATAAATAAATAAATAATATCATTACATGCACTCCATTTGATCAAATATATTCTAAATGCCGTACAAATGAAGTAATAAAGAAAGAGAAAATAAATAATACAAAGTTTCAAGAAACCTGTTGTGTTTTTGTTTTGTTTTTCTCGTCTTGTGTACTCTATATGTTGCCAGTTTCTCTGGATTGTTAATGTTTGACTGTCCCTTCGGTATTCTCGAACGTTTATTTAGATGTCATGTTAAGGCAATTTGACTGTTATTTCATACAAACATAGACAAGAATATATATATATAGACACCTAGAAAGGAGATATATCTTCGAGCCTATCATACATAAAGGGTAGCATAGAGATGCGAAATAGGGAGAAATCAATTCGGCCTATCACACTGATATGTTAAAATACAGACAACAATAAAGGACGATATGTATTTGACCCTATCACACAGATAGTTCAGCATAAAGGCAATAACAAAGAGGTATGTATTCAATTCTTGACCATATTGGTTGTGTAATGGTTAGTATGCTCGCTTCGAGTGTGGTAGATCGTTGGTTTGAGCAATAGTCGGGTAAAGACAAATACTTTAAAATTGGTATTTGTTGCTTCTCCGCAAAGTAAAACACGCTATATTAAGGTGTAATTGCAAATACGGGTTGGCTCGGAATGTGTCCGAATATAGCTATATGTCTCTCCGTGGAATGTGTCCGAATATAGCTATATGTCTCTCCGTGGAATGTGTCCGAATATAGCTATATGTCTCTTCGTGGAATGTGTCCGAATATAGCTATATGTCTCTCCGCGGACTGCTGTTTTAGTTAGCTAGCACTATAATAATTCTTATTCTAAGTGTAATGGGATTCCCACAAAGTATCGACTTTTGAGAATGGTGTTTTTCTCGTCAAATACGCATTGCAGGATGTGATAGACCAATAGTACATAATGTTGTACTTAGTTCTGGTTGTGGAGTATTTTATGGGGGGAGGTACTTACTTACGATTGCGACATAATTTTCATACAGTACTTAGTTTGTGATTTTGATGTCTTTTGACTGTGAGCGTACTTGATGAAGGTCATTACAGAAACGCACCATGCGCTCTAGACTTGATAACTACGTTGTTATTCCTTATTGTTCTTCATTCTGGTTTTGATTTATTTTCTCTATGTTACTTAATTATGGCTGTATCATATTTTTTGTGGATGATATAATACTTTGAAATCTATATAAAAGTACATTATACTTACTGTTATTATAACTGTTATAAAAAGTAAAACTATAGAATACAACATTCCATTACTGTTGATTTTAACCTGAAAAATACAATTAAAGAATCAACATTGCAACAAAAGATGAAGAACTGGATCTTCCGTCACTCTACACTACATCTAAATCGTGTCATTACAAATATAATTTGTATTATATTGATGGGTATGCCAAATGCTCCACGAAACCTCTTTCCAAATTATTAACACATATTCTATCAGCGTTAAAAACGGCAATTGAGAGTTTTTGTGATACTAGCTATTTCAGGGGTGTTGCGAATAGGATGTGGATTCAGAAAACGTCGAAATATCAGTTAGCGTACATAGTATGAAGGTCACGCCCCATACAATAGCATTATAACATTTGAATTCCCCACCCTTTAAAAAACTATTCTCCACTCTACTCTAATCTAAATAATAGATGAATATAAGTAGTTCAACTCTGTTTCATGACAAAAATGGCCAACGTAGATATAAATGTCTGATTCTAACAAAATGCTCTCAAAGTTTTTGATTGACAGCATATCTGTTCTGTTTAGTGAATGTGCTTTTTAACAGACAGTCGGCATTTCCATGAGTATTATCTGTGTTCTTCTTCTCGACGACTTGTTCCTTTATTCGTTGGAATTTCACGTTTCCGTATTAGATAATGTACTTTCATTGAATATTACAAACTTTGGAGTTTGGTGACTATGTTTATCACATCTATCCCATTATCACATTGAATATTACAAACTTTGGAGTTTGGTGACTATGTTCATCACATCTATCCCATTATCCCATTGAATATTACAAACTTTGGAGTTTGGTGACTATGTTCATCACATCTATCCCATTATCACATTGAATATTACAAACTTTGGAGTTTGGTGACTATGTTCATCACATCTATCCCATTATCACATTGAACTTGAAATAAATGATACCATAGATACAATATATCTGATTCAAACCTTACACTACACATAATAATTGATAGTGATGATCTGTTAAGAATGAAACTTTACAACAAAAACACAATTTCAATCTTCCCATTTTGAACTTGTCCATTTATATACAGCAACATTCAAACAGAACTTGGATATTGAGTATATATCTCTCAGTTTATACTATATTCCAGAGCTTATGGATTAAGATTTCATTCATAGAGGGTCGATGCCGACAAGGAAGCTACTAACCAAAGAATAAGGTGAAATCGCCATCTTAAAAGTTTTAAGGTCGCTGTCATGACTTCGTTAAGCATTGCGGAATATATGTGTCACAGATGACCTCGGGTATGTTCCACTTGTTATTGTAACAATCACTTCCTTCTGTCCTCTTTTATGACTCATCTCTCCAGATTTGTTACACGACGCACAATGTGAATCACTAGTGAAGCAGGAACTGTCTACCCTTCCGGATCACTTAAGTTCAACCTCGGGTTTCCGTGTGTTTTGTTCAATATTTATGGTTTTGTGTACATAGTGTTTTGTCGACGGTCTTTTTGTCCCTTTTCTTTTGGCCGTTGAATTGTCTGGTCTTTAATAGACGACACCAAAGCTTTAATTATCGCGTTACGATATATAAACGAACATAAATTTGATTATTGGGGGTATTTTTAGGAAATTAACAGATTATAAAACTTACTGTAGTTCCTGCATATGCCACTCCAGTTTTTAAAAACCATGGTAATGATAAACCTAGTAGAATATCAAATATGTTACTTCCTAAACAATTTGAGATCGCCATATCACCCATACCTATAACGAAAGAAGTCAAAACTTAAAATGTTTATTATATATTAAAATAAGGCATCCACAGGTATGATTTACAGATATTAGTTTACTTACAAACGGTATTGAAACAAGCTGATCAACAGGATTACCAATTAGGAAAATATTATTCAACACTTTTAAAATTTGTTTTTAAAGATAATGAATACTTTACATACGAATATTTAAAGCGGAAAAGATACAAATATAAAAATGTAACACAAAAAAGTCGAAGATATAAAATATAGATGTTTGTAGATTGTTTACCGTGTATGTATTATGCTTTAAATTGTAAATCTTACTGTCATCTATCAATATTTACAAATTTGGAAGAGATACAGTCATACGAATTTCTCACCAACTAGTCCTTTATGGTTTATATCAAATATGGTTTTACCTTGTTTAGCAACAAATACACTAGCCATTGCATCCGGTATACTGGTACCAGCTGCTAAAAATGTTATACCCATAACACTATCTGGTATATTTAAGGTATATCCTACCACTGTTACCTTAAAAATATCATATTGATATACAGCTAAATAAAAGAATGAATTAAGAATTTTTATTTTGGGAATCATACGGTCTTATATATTGTATATACATTCATTGAAGCGAGATAACTTCCAGTATCCTCTATTAAAATGCATGTTGTTACCAAGGATACTGAGAGGTCATGTATTTGTGTGTTAGAGGTCAGAGGTCATATATTTGTGTGTTTGGGATATCGATTTTGCCTCTTTCTACGATTTTGTTACTAGTATTTGTTTTTGGAATCGTTCCGACAGTGTGGTATATTATGTTTTTGGAATCGTTCCGACAGTGTGGTATATTATGTTTTTGGAATCGTTCCGACAGTGTGGTATATTATGTTTTTCATTTTATTTCATAATATTATAGTATATCATTTACAAATAGCATACTATGACCTAAAACAAGAATAAAAACAACACTAGTACTGATTTCTGATATTTTATACATTATCAAACTGTTTACAATACATGTTGTAAGACACAGGCACAAAAAATGACAAAATGAATGCAACCATCTGGATGAAAGCAATTCAAGACGATTATAACCAGCACCCAACCAGACCTTTAACAAGAATCCATTATTAACCTTTACAGTTCCTGAATAATAATTATTTTCAAAATAAATTGTTCATTTATTTCAGACATAGGTAACCTTAGTCGATAATGGCACCCTATTTAGGCCCTTTGGTCTACTCGATCCAAAATGATTGGGTTCCAATGTTTTTACTTGATCATACACGATAAACGTTATTACAAAAACGTGTGAACTAAATTAGATGTCTTCAGATTTATTAGACGACATTAAATTGATAATTACTAATTGACCTATTCATTTTTGTAAATGAACTTTTAGCACATGCAAACAGAAAACCAATGTCTTTGAAAGAGAAGAATATTACATGTAGTCTATACAGATTAATAGAGGACTTTAGTCCTCATTACTGTAGAACATGTCGGTAGACCCCCCACGAAGACCACACCACTAATGCTCAATTTCTCGCGTCGCTCTCGCGTCTATATATCTGCGAGAATTGTAACTCGAATAATACTGCGCCCTCTATCGGCACTATCGCTGGTTAATGTAGCGACCAGCGGGAGAGTAATATAACGACTGGATTATTCGGGTTACGAGAATTGGGGCACCATGCTGCCCGGATGTGTAAGCCAGCTTAAATCCGAAAGTATCTACTGTCATAAAAAAATAATAACAATAGCAACTTTGTTTTGTTTTAAAAAATTAAAATATTTTATTTTATTCAGTAAATTAAAATAATACATCTATTTGACAACCGAAAAAAAGGGACCATAAAGGGCTACTGTTCCGCAGCTACTCGTATGACGTATCACTGCACTGTCACAAATTATTTTCTGATTTCGTAATATTTCCTACTTAAAAATCGTGGATGGTACATTATGTCAAGGATTATCCTTGATTATGTATTTGAAAATGCGTGTGTTAATATTTTTATTCGATAACATATGGATTAATTTGAAAGCAGTAGTTCTTAAACAAACATGGATGATGCCATTGATGGAAACCGGGATCGAAACCAAATGCCGATTTGTCTTGCACCCTCAATCAAGTCAACGTTTTATAACATATCAACGGCGGATGTAGAAGAAGTAATTTACGATAAAGTAGGTAGAACTTACTTAGAAGATGACTTTAAACATTTAACGAATTTGAAAAAGTCAATGTAATTTGGGTCTTGCCATGTCAAGTTTATGAAGGAAAATGTGTTTTACTAAACTCGTTCAGATGATCCCCTGATTTATATTTCGACTTTCTGAAGAAATGTTCTACTCTGTATCTCCAGACTGGAAAGTTTGAGTTGTTAGCAGTGATTGGGATCAGAGGGGGCCATGTGCCATTTATCACTTAATTTCAAATACTAAAGTCCTCTCTATAGGCCATGCCTACTCATAGGGCCAATATGGGTGTCTCGGGATGATAACCAGGCCAATATGGAAATGCCCATGTATTAAACTATTTATTATATACTTCCGACATCTGCAAACGTAAACACCGGAAGTTGTTTATTTTGTCTGAAACGCACGAGGGGCACCTAATAACCGGTTATTTTCCCGGGGTGTGAAAATATGGACAGTTTACTTCCGGTCATATTGGTCATACACAAATGCCTTTATTTTAACTAAGTATGTAATAAATATCTATAACATCACAAGATATCATGTCACTGAATTATATGATAGTATTTACGGCTTACAACTTTCTACTTTTATATTCAAGTAGATTAAATATAAATTGTTCTTTGTACAAACAAATCCGATCTTTAATCATACCGACATTCTGTCTGAGGATACAGTTCAGAACTAACAATTATTTTACAAAGTCTTTTAGACTGATACAGGGTTTTATTTGATTGGACATTTTATTTTATTGATACAAGAATTTCGTGTTGTACATCAATAAACCATGTCGTTTTATTACCTAAGGACTGTTGTACAAATTAAACACTTCATCAAGCTTATTGTCTCTTTTTTTATTGATATAATAAAAAGCATATTACTAACATATATGTATCACAATCATATCACTTACCATCCAAACCATTATATATGAAAATACAGCTATCCATACGATTGACATCACAAATGTCAATAAAAACCAGTTTTCCCATCTACAAACACAAAAGAATGAATATACTGAGAAATATAATCAATTATTTTGAAAAGATTTGCTGACGAATATTGTGGAATTTCTGAAGAATTTAAAGTGTATCTGCCAAGACAGATTTATATGGACAACTGTATGGAGACAAATTAATGAAATAACGTTGTGGTCCCTATGATATGTAACACTAGCTACATAATATGTGCACATTTATTGAACGCCTTCAATAGACATATAACAAACAAACTACGGAATATTGAGGATTGATTGATTGATTGATTGTTGTTGTATAATATTAATTAAGCATTATTTCAGCTATTACAATGAACAAGCTTACAAACAATATATTGGGTATAGGGCATGCGCATGATACAGCTAGATTGGTAAACGAGTCCTCCGAAAAATGGGTTCAAAATGATGGATAACATAAATATTTATTAAATTAAAACGTCCCATGAAGTATCTGGGCAGTTTAAGAACACTAACTCCGAAACTCAATATAAAATACGATTATTAATCTTCAGTATTTAGATCGAAAGTGTCAACAAATAAACAATAACAACAAATATGGCCGCCTCCATGAAACAAAACAATAGTGATGAAGTACTTTTAAATTCAAGTTCTAAGTCAATAGCAATAAATGAAACACCCAAGTAAAACAAAAGGCCATTACCCGACAGCCCTAATGATTTGCCTGCCACACAGACGCAGGTAGGTAGACAAATGCGTCGCCGTAACTCTGTTGGTGATTTGCGAGAGGGTGATAAAAAAACAACTAAACCTCCAGTACAAAGAAAAAATGTAACTGACAAAGTCATAGATGCCCTTACTAGTACCGATGTATTAGACAAGATTATGCCAGTATTGACACAAAAAATTACTGAAACTATTGTATCTGTGATAGAGTCAAGTATTCAATCATGTGTTGACAGTAACATTAAACCCCTTATTGAAACTGTTAAACATCAACAAATAACCATTAATGAACAGCAAGAAGTAATAGATGGACATTCTAAACAATTAGCCGAACAATTAGATAAAATCACCAAACTTGAGCAGAAAGTATCAGAACAGGGTTGGTCAATGAAGGAGCAAGATGCTGAAATCAATGCTCTATTTAATAAGATTGCAGAACTAAAAATAAGAGTAGAAAACCAAGAAGAATATTCAAGGAGAACAAGCCTTAGATTCTACAATATTAAAGTCCCGGTAGATCAAAGGGGGAATCATTCATCCTGTAGACACTGATGGCCTGGTATTACAAGTATGCAATACTAAGCTTGGTCTAGACATCAGCAAAACTGACATAGGCAGATCCCATGTGATAGGCAAAGTAAACAAGGGAAAATCCCAAGTCATTGTGAGATTTCTGTCCTATAGGACCAGAAACAGTGTGTACACCAACAAGAAATCCCTCAAAGGTGACCTAGATGGTGTCTCCATTACTGAGAACCTGACAAAATACAGGACTGAACTAGTGAAACGACTTTCCCAGCTCAAATTCCATCGTCAAATATACATTTACTGGACCTCTGATGGTCGAATATATGTGAAACAACTTGAAACTAGCAGAAAACAATTAGCTACAAACTTTGAGGACATAGAAAACATTGAATGTTCAGTACATGAGCAAACAGCTTCACAAACAAGTGACACTGAAATTTATCATTAACTATTGAATTGAAATAAAAATAAACTGCTGATATACTCAATTATAAATTTTTCATACATGTAGATTTTTTTTTTTTTGCAAGGTCTAAATTGTGTTAGTGAAAAGAAAATTGTCAGGTTTTTCTTGTATATAATAATACATGATGTGTTCAGCACTACTGATATACTTACATATAACTTATTATATATGGCAATTATTTTAATGTTGCATATTTGTATTTTGTTAAAATTGTCAACATGTTGTCATACCTTCATATGCCCCTTTACAATATTATGCTATGTCCAATCAAATCTTCCCAGAAAATTTATAATTGGTTTGTAAAAAACAGGGTGCTTCTCAAAACTGTACTTTTCAAGGTTCCATTAGGGAATCCGAAACATTTATTAAGATTAAAGTGCTTAGATATTTAAATAATACCCAGTGTATTATTGATATAGTATTGTGTTGGTCAATTACTCCCTTTTTTATATTTATCTATAAACTGAATGCCCCTTCTCAGTTACAGTATTTTTGTACACAATTTCAGGCCTTATGATTAACTGCTTCAAAATATAAATAACCTTTTGTAATGAAAGTATTGAAGTACGCATGTCTAATGATTGTGTGAGGGTTTGTTCGACTTGTAGAAAAAAAATGTTGTTTTTTTTTCTTCTCAATAACTTTATAAGAAGATTCTCATATAAAGAAAGAAAGCTAATCACTTGCATAAGCTCATAATGGTACCATGCAAATTTAAATCTGATCTCAGCTGCAGCAAAGCCAGGGAATTTATACGATTTTTGAGAAAAAAAAATCAATGTTTTTTTTCTGTTGTAAAATGAATAGGGCACATAATCCTTAACATGTATTGTACATTTGATAGAATATATTCTTGTTTGTTGAATGACTTATTATGCAATTATTGTTGTGTTTATTTTTCTTTTCCTTTGTGTGGGATACTTATCTCAATATTTTTCTATATATCATAATATAAATTTTAGTCTATTCGGGAGACCATATAATTATAGAAAATATATATATACTTTGGAGTCCAGACATCTCGATCCTAATTGCTGCAATGTTTTATTCACAAAAAAAAATAATATGTATAACGAATTAAAAATTATAAAATTGATTTCATATAAAAAAATCTTACAAATAACGTATACTCAATTTTTTTTAATTTTCTGTCTATTAATCATGGGTCGTAAATAAAGATCCCATTGACATCTGTGAAACAAATTTCTCCACATGCAAATTTGGTCTCATTCATACCATTGTGAGTACTTTTACATATATTTAATTTGTTCTTTGTGTTATAATATGTATATGTTTTAATTTGTTAAGTGGTTCATAGATGTGAGTGTTCAAACAATATTGAAATGTAGCAATGGTCGTACTGATTTTATCCTTGAAATGCTAAATCCAAATGAGTAATAGTATAGAGGATTACAGGGCGGCCATTGGACTGTTTAATACTAAGAAAAGGTGTCTGTATGGACTGGCAAATTTTCGGGCAGAATCATTTCGACAAATTATATTAATTAACTTACAGTGTTCCGCTATTGTCTTATCCATGTTTCTTCTGCAGAGTACGATTCCGGAAATTAATATAGTTTTCCTGTTATTTATTTGTATTACAATTTATCCTAATCATAGGTGATGTAGAAACACATCCTGGTCCTGGTACGTATAATTCGAATACACCGGTGAACATTACCAATAAAAATGTAGACAAATATATTTCCATATGCAATATTAACATCAGAAGTGTTAGAAACAAATTACACTTTCTTCAAAATTTCGCAGATGAATATAATATATTTTGCGTCACAGAATCCCATTTAGATGTGAATATAAATAACGATGATTTATCACTTGATTTTTTTTTCTCAAAAACCTTCATTAGAAAGGATCGTAATAACTCAGACGGTGGACTTCTCATTTATTTTAAAGATGATATATGTGTTGAACGTGTAACTGACTTAGAAACGACACAGACGAAACTATCTGGATAAAAGTGCGAGATAGAGGTCAAACCTTCCTTTTGTGTAACACTTGTCGGCCTGAATGGACGGACAATGAATACTGGACACGATTAATTCATGCAATAGGGATAGGTTACCAGGTAAATGATAATATTGTGATTTTGGGTGATTTGAATTCCGACTTATTTATAACTAATAATAATAAATTAATAGAAACTATGATGTTATTTAACTTAGCAAATATTATCAGTAAACCCACACGAATTACAGCACATAGTAATACTTTACTTGATCCTATTATTATTAGTGATACTATGCATTATATATATTCTGATGTTTTAAAAATACCATCAGAAATTAGTGATCACGATGCTTCTGTGGATTTTCTACAATGTCCAAAGAGTGCTGCTGGTTCATTCAAACGAGAAGTTTGGTTATATAAAGTTGATAAACAAATATTTATTGAAAAACTAGAAATAGTTGACTGGATAACCCTCCTCTGCCAATTTGATGATGTAGATGACATGTGTAATCAATTTACCAAAACATTTCTCGAATTGGCAAGGGAGNTGAATAGCTTAGGCGAGTCCAGTAATCAATATCTGTCCATTGTGGTCGATATGTATTACATAATAGAAACGAGTGACCTTTTGTATACAGTTCTAGCCAGATTGTTTCATCAAACCAAGACAGTTATTGTTAGATATAATGACAAACCGTGGTTCACCAGTGAAATCCGGAAAGAAATACGTATCAGGGACCGACTTCGTAAAGTAATGTTAAAAAATCAGAGAATCTCGGATATTTGTAAATATAAAAAGCAGAGAAACAGGGTAAATAATTTAAAAAAGATTGCAAAAGAAAATTTTGAAATCAACTTAGATAACATTATTCTTGAAAATGCATCAAATAATAAAACTTATTGGAAAATTATGAAAATGCTTTTAAAGTCAAATAAAGGATCTGGTAATTTCCCCCCTCTTCAAAACATAATTAATGATAAAAATTTAGAAGAGTTCGCTTATGATGACGAGGAAAAATGTGATTTATTAAACAAGTACTTTAGTTTTACATCTAAATTGGATGAAGCAAATGCGCCCCTCCCCGATATTGAATTGAAAACAAATAATAATATAATTGATATTAATGTAAGCATCCAAGAAATTTATGACACATTTCAAATTCTTCATCCAAATAAGGCATCAGGACCGGATGTCATCAGCCATAAAATGTTGAAACTATGTCCAAATAATATAGCATTGCCTTTGCAAATAATATTTAATAAATCACTCCACCAATGTAAATATCCGACGAACTGGAAACTAGCTCACGTTATTGCAATATTTAAAAAGGGGGACTCTTCATTGACGTCAAATTACATACCTATATCGCTTATAAGTTGTGTTGGGAAAATAATGGAGAGAGTTGTATACAAACATGTTTATAACTATCTCCACCAAAATAAACTTATATATGAGTATCAATCCGGTTTTCTTCCTAAGCATTCAACAGTACATCAGTTATTAGAAATGTATAATAGCATTTTATATTCATTGGAGAAGAAGGAAGCAAATTGTTTTGTATTTTGTGACTTTTCTAAGGCATTTGATAAAGTTTGGCACCGAGGCCTTTTACATAAAATGAAAGCATATGGGATAACTGGAAATTTAATTAATTGGTTTAAAAGTTATTTAAAAGCCAGACGACAAAAGGTTGTTATTAGAAATAATTCTTCAGCATATTGTGAAATATCTGCAGGTGTTCCACAATTATTATCTGTGAGGCGGAAGAGAAGAAAACTTCAACTTTTTTATAATATAATTAATAAACATACCCCTAATTATCTTTGTACATTGATTACCTCCACCATACAAAGTACGTCAGTGTATCCGTTGAGAAATTGTAATGATATTATTTTACCTTTCTGTAGACTGACTTCGACTAGTGATTCCTTTATCCCCTCCACAATAAAAATGTGGAATAGTTTAAATAACAATATTCGAAATGTTGATACCTTATCAAAATTCAAATCTGAATTAAAGAAAATCGACGAAACTGAAAATCATTCTGTCCCTAACAAAAATTTCTGTGGTCCTCGGAAATTAAATATTATTTTAACTCAGCTAAGAAATTCAGCTTCGTTTTTGAATTTTGATTTATTTCGAGTTGGAATTGTATCTGACCCATCTTGTCGATGTGGTGCTGCCCTTGAAAATTTAAAACATTTCTTTTTGGATTGTCCTATATACATACAAACCAGAACTACATTGATAGGAAATATCAACAGGGTTACAACCTGCTACACTCTAGATATTGAATTTCTGACGTGTGGCAATGATAATTTAACTTATGAACAAAATTGTATTATATTTAAATATGTTTTTGATTATATTAAATGTTCAAAAAGATTCCTCATTGTATAACTGGAATTGAATTGGGTGAACAAGCACATCATATGAATCCATCTTAATTTTCTTTTTCTTTCTGTTTCTGATTATTCATCATCGATTCGTTATTAGTGCTACATATAGTAATGCATGCCTTTTATGTACTTCTTTAGTGTAACGCAGTGTAATTTGGAGAAGACTTCATAAGTTTGTTTAACTTGTGTCTAATCCATTTTGTCTGTTTAATTGGCAAATAAAATATGTTTAAACTAAAACTGACAATATATCACATAGGTATACTTTTGGCAGCTCTGAGGAGATGTTTTGAAAGATAATACTGGATAGGGTCGGGAAAATGTGTTTAGCCACAGACCATCAACGACCCTACTAGCAACATGTTGTTCTTTAGGATCTGAAATGAACAGTGACAGTCTACAAAGGCGAGGTACACATTTACACCCTCCTCATGGCAATATATGTACTAGTGTTGGCTTTGTGTCACAGTGTGTCAACGCCATTTACTCTCAGATGAAAATAATATTGTCCTATATCTATCCCCGGGATCACTCGTTCTGTTTATGTAGTTCAATGAAAGGTTACTAGAGTGTGTCAATTCAGTGACATTATATGATAAACGTTAGAGATTATCGAAGGGGAAATCAAAAATGGACAATCCAGAGAAACTGGTAGCATAGGGTACACAAGACGAACACAAACAAAACAAGAATACAACACAATAACATTGATAAAAGGTAATAACATATTTTGGTGGTATATTTGTATTATAATTACCGGTCTTTTCTGCAATCAGGAACTGTGTAATACAATACAGTCTTCAATGGGTATGAAATTGCCCATTTAACAACAACAAAGTATCCCTGGTCTGGAAAAAAAAGACAAAAGTAAAATAACTGTCTTAGAGAATATTCGGGTAGGTAAATCAAGACAAAATCAAAAAACATACAACAATTTCTTAAACAGAGTTACCATTCCTTAAACTCCCATATACTCCTTCTAAACATCAACTTTGTTCAACTATTTTAGACTATCTTGATTAGAGATTGCATTTGTGCAATGCAAACCTCTGACACAAGGATATTCTCCAAATTCTAACTGCATTCCTCAACACATATTCTTTCGACTGTTAAGGGGTTTTCGTGTCTCGCACAGTTGCTGAGAAGTTCACTGATTACTGCTGTGCATCAACGAAATATATATAAGATATTTTTATTACGGACATTTACAGTTCCTAAATAATGTAATTATTAATCAAACTAAGGTTCTCCTCTCTCAGGCATGTGTGACGATAGCCAATTTTGGCTATCCTGTTTAGGCCCTTTGGTTTTATTGCTCCCAAAACTTTAAATTATTTGGCTTTCCAATGTTTCTATTTTGAGTGTACCTGATGAAGGTTATTCCAGTAACGTACCTGATGAAGGTTATTCCAGTAACGTACCTGATGAAGGTTATTCCAGTAACGTACCTGATGAAGGTTATTCCAGTAACGTACCTGATGAAGGTTATTCCAGACACGCATCGTGCGCACTTAATTTGATATCTACGTTTAAAAAAATGCAATTACGAAATTTTCGGAGTTAATAGCAAATTAATTAGAAATCAATTATTATCATCACCAAATGGATCAATATAAATAATATTATATTTAGATGATATCGTCAACGAGAACATGTGTAATATTTTAATAACTCCAAAACGGGAGAGAAGTAATATATTTCCATCATACCTAAACCAGGAATCTTTCTCCAGTAATCCCAGTCTTCTCCTTCCATTGTTATATTGAACCTTCAATAAATGAATGAGATCTATCAGAAAAAATAAATGCATCATCTGCCTAACAAATTTATTAAGTTAACAATAATATTAAAAAAAAAAATTGTTTAAAATGAACGATTCATCTGATATTGATTGTTCACTCAAATTTAAGAGGTGTTTTAAGTGTGTTTCGGCATTAGCAGAGCATATACTATTCAGTTTCCAGATGTACATTAAGTAACCGCCACATTTGTGTGCCTGTCCCGAAGTCAAGACTTAGATTTCCAATGCCATATGCCGTGGTCGTTTGTGTTAAATGATTTGTGGTATGAGTTGGTAGTTCGTTTTATTGATTTTGACAGAATTGTTTATCCATGACGTGGTAATCTTTCTTTCATACACATTTGCGATATTCAAAAATTGACGAACATTCATGAGCTACATCTTCTATAGTTCATCTTCAATTTCCGAAATTCCACAGAAATATATGGAATTATATCTGAAGCCAAAATTCTAAGCCAATAGAACGCAACATATTCTAAGTGTTGTGTTTTTTATTGTGTTTTTTTTTTTTTTTTTTTTTTTGCTTTGACTTTAGATTGACCTCCTAAAAACTGTTGTAAATTGCATGAATGTCAAGCCGACTTCTCTTGCTGTTTACAAAATAACGTCAAAAACGTTACTACAAATTACAAGTTAACACGTTAGAAAACTAATATTGAAGTTGACATAAGCTTATAATTTATCATAGGGGAGTACAAAACACGACATCATTTGTTACAAATAATATCTCGCGAGAGTGTGTTGACTGCACAATTCTACGAGGTTCTTTGTTATTTTGAATTATTGTTTGAGTTGTACTTAATTTATATACTTACCAGCCTCTTATAGATCTTGTGTATGATAAAACACTAGATTTGTGAGCCATTTTTCTAAATTGTTGTCTTTTCTGGAAAGCCTCGTCTCTGAGCATTTTCTTTCGCTGAAATACAATATCGATATGGTCTCAAAATGTTAACGAATACACATAAAATTATCTAAAGAATACATATGTAATTATTTAAATGTAAAAAGTATTGTAGGAAAACAAATACCGCAGTGTTTGAAATACCAACGGTTTGCATACTGCTTTATACACTATAAACATAATACAAAATGGTCTATAGAGTATACACATGCAGTCGGTGTCTATCTTCTCTGGTTTTCAACCAAGCCAATATAATATATAAAAGTGGTACAATATGCATATATTATGCTCTTTATTATATGTGTTGCATGTCTGTAAACTAACCAGTTGTGTTCTTTAACACACATTCTAGATCACAGGTAAATGAAGGTTATCAACTTGAGAGTATGCCTGTTAATGGTGATAACAGGTTTATTCTATAATTTATTAATAACATTTATTAATGCCTTTCAATTTTAAGGTGGGAAGTCATCAGGGATTTGTTTAAATCGCATGACTTGTGTTGACTACTGGAACATATTAGACCATATTAAATGCCTGTATGGGATGCAGTCAGTAATCATGGGATAACACGGATGAGTCACATTATATTTGCATGACCACTTCGTTTTACAAAGAATGGAAGCTTATTTTATTAAAGTACCCGTACAAAGCCAGAAAAGTGATCGGTCGTGTATATTTGTGTGCTAGAGGTATCGATTTTACCTCTTTTTACGATGTTTCCATGGGATTGTGATCAGACAGTATGGTATTTTTTTAATTTCATATCTAAAATATCAACGACATTAAGATTAAATTAAGGTTCCATATATCAATTTCTAGTGTTGTTTGATCCCAAACAGATGGCAAAACAAATTAGATACCAAACTTCTAAGAGCAGACAAATCACTAACACTCTCACAGAGGTCCATATTTCTAATGTTATGTATGCCTAAACACCCTTATTTTTTCCAAGTACTTTTTATAACTTAATTTTTGTAAATTTCTGATGTTTCACGTCACTAACGCTGACAATACAATATTCAAACTGACACACTTCTAACATACTACTCTACTACTATAGATTTCTCTAGATGAACGTTTAAATAAAATGTTAATATTAATAAAAGTTTGGATATAACAAAGGGGTAATTTTAATTAATTCATGTGTCGATGATCAGGAACTCGCTTAATATTGTGTTTCTTTTATTTTATATGTCATTCATATTTTACTTATTATTTAGTGCAATTAAAATAATGTGATACATTGTATATAATTTTGTTTTAATGAAGAATGACACATTTGATTCTGTGACGACCTATATCACAATGACTTTAATATGTATTTTGTTCTTTGATGAAAATGTTCGTGTATGATTTATGCTAATTTTAATATACTAGTAGTTGTTTATTTGTGATTATTATATAATTAGACGCAAACATTGGTACCCCACTGATGTTTGCCCCCGTTGTAAAGGGATAGTTTCTGAATAAAAGAATATATATATAATCAAAAGCCGTAAACCACAGAAGAACAGACTATCCAATGACAAAAAGCCGTAAACCACAGAAGAACAGACTATACAATGACAAAAAGCAGTAAACCACAGAAGAACAGACTATACAATGACAAAAAGCCGTAAACCACAGAAGAACAGACTATACAATGACAAAAAGCCGTAAACCACAGAAGAACAGACTATACAATGACAAAAAGCCGTAAACCACAGAAGAACAGACTATACAATGACAAAAAGCCGTAAACCACAGAAGAAC
>MJUT01044427.1:6288-44501 GCA_002080005.1 Gigantidas platifrons | reverse complement strand
CAAAAAGCCGTAAACCACAGAAGAACAGATTATACAATGACAAAAAGCCGTAAACCACAGAAAAACAGACTATACAATGACAAAAAGCCGTAAACCACAGAAGAACAGACTATACAATGACAAAAAGCCGTAAACCACAGAAGAACAGACTATACAATGACAAAAAGCCGTAAACCACAGAAGAACAGACTATACAATGACAAAAAGCCGTAAACCACAGAAGAACAGACTATACAACAGGAATGATCGACAAAACACTCAACAGAAAATAAAAAAAATGGACATCACGAGCTTCCTAAACACCGGGGTGACTTCATGTTTTCCGGAAGGGTAAGTAGTTCCTGTTGCACTAGTGGCGACCAACATATCTGTGTTTGGCTTTATCAAGCTAATATGAAGATATATGGTAATAAATGTTAACCTTACATATGATATGATCAGGAAGGCAGCAGATCTAAATCTAGTGGTGGCTTTAAATTTCTTCATCATCATTAGACGAAAGATAAAATCACAAAAATGGGGTCTGTAAAACAATGCAAAATTAAGTAAAAATATGTTTATACTAAACCATTAATGACTGATCAATATGTTATTTACGAAAGTGGGAAGATTTGATGTAATACGTCAAATGTAGAATACAATAGGCAAAGATTAGTTGCAAAGCAAGAAACCAACAAATGTGAAATCAAATATTAATATCGTGGGCATCTCAAATTCTCAGAAAAGTTATATAAACAAAATATGTTGAATTTTGTCTGGATCTTTATTTCAATGATTATTTATATATTGCAAATTTGATTAAATGTCGATATATCCAGTAGTAATGTATTGATGTCAAGCACAATCCTCTATAAATAACATTTTATTTTTTCATCCAGATTATAAAGTGTATTAGACGGTCTCCTTGAATTTCCTACCAGGCTTAGATTAGAAACTATTTGTTCGCTGTCAAGCTACTAAAAGTGAGTAGTTTAGGGTTTGAACTGCCGACGTGACGATTGCAGGTACTAAGAAACGTATAGTCTTTCTGAAAGTTAGGCTTTCAAATGTTGTGTTATGAGTTTTATTTTCGTTGTTTAATTTATTAGGACTGTGATCAGATATTCATCTTCAATCGTGAATTGATCGAATGAAATGCTTAAATGACTTTGATATTAAATAATTCATTCTTTATTTATTCATTCTATAATCAATACAAATCTGTATTTTAGAATTTCTAAGCCTGATCTAGACATATTTCCGATATCAAAAGTTTGAAAGTAAGTCTGTCTGACATGTCTTAAATCAGATTAAAGGCAATGGAAGTTTTGTGTCAGATATAGACGTGGAACAGTATTTGACGGCTTCTGGTTACTCCTTTGATGTGTCAGATATAGACGTGGAACAGTATTTGACGGCTTCTGGTTACTCCTTTGATGTGTCAGATATAGACGTGGAACAGTATTTGACGGCTTCTGGTTACTCCTTTGATGTGTCAGATATAGACGTGGAACAGTATTTGACGGCTTCTGGTTACTCCTTTGATGTGTCAGATATAGACGTGGAACAGTATTTGACGGCTTCTGGTTACTCCTTTGATGTGTCAGATATAGACGTGGAACAGTATTTGACGGCTTCTGGTTCTCCTTTGATATCTTCAAACATTTCTTATAATTAATCAAAATGCAGAATTTGCTGTTTTAGAACAGAATCTTGTTAATATTCTCGTTTTTGTAGAAATTAATATTGTTCCATCTTTTGATTTGTTGTGTTCGTTTTGTGTTATATTCACCGTCTTGTATACTGATGGTCACTCATTGTTCCTGGGTATTCAGTCATTTGACTGTAATAGAGTTATCAATATTCTTTTGGCTAAATTAAAATGTGAACCTTTTGACATCATAGTTTTCCACAGTGTAGAAATTACTAACTTTAAAAATATATAGTTAATTGACATTTCCATTTTGATAGATATTTTTGGTATGCGTTTTTGGTAAATGTCTTTTAATAATACACCGCAACTAATTTGGCATGAAAGAAATTACGTATTCATGTATAATAAACGTATAAGAAACGAGAACGCCATGACCAATAAGTGCTCTAAATGTGAAACGGAAGAAAACATAATAAGTTGATGAAGTTTGAACCCAGAGATATTACTAATGTTAATTTCGAAGTAATATATTGGTAGTAAGAGAAAGCAAAGATCAATGATTATGCTCTAATTGTAAACTTTCTATAACAGTCACAACTGATACTTATTAATCATTGCTAGACATACAGTGTAAATTAATGTCACAACTAGCTATCATTTCTTATTACTCAGTATCAAAATGTTTAGTTCAAGCATGAAAAGTTCAGAAACCAATTCCTTTACAGTCAATTGAACACACAGAAGATATCTAATAAGAAATATGAATAGATTTGAGGCTAATTCGATAACAAATTATTAAGTATTGAATTTGATGTGATTTATAATGAAAATAATTAGAAACCATATTTGACACGATTTCAAATAAGTAACTGTACGGCAGCAATATGTCCATAGTACAGTTTGGTGTGAGCGGATTGCTCGAGTTACGGCTTCTGATTACACAGTTGGTGTCTTCAAGCTTCTCTACTCATTCCTAATACTTTATTTTCATATATATAAGATAAATACTTGATTTGTGTTGTTTTTGCATATTCGTCTGGGGGTAGTTCCCTCTCCCGCCATTTTTTGTTGTCAACTGTTGTAAACACGTCATCGTCGTCATCTGTGAATATCTCTATAAAACAGGCGTAAAAAGACGTCAAAATTAAGATTTTTTCAACAGATTGCAATTACATACCATACCGACTATATGTATACTTATTAGTACATTGTATTCATTGTTGTCTATAGAGAAAAACTTCTTTTAAAGATGATGCAATCAATTTTGTTTTAATATTGCATATATTATGAACGTTTATACAATTCTTCCTGTACTTTAAACTGGTGTTTGACATAAGTGCATCGCCAAAGTACGGTTTGTGCAGACGTAAATACGTAAATATTACTAAAATGTGTATTCTATTTAATGTTCGTTTTCCAACTTGTATTTCATGGACGCAAACTGAGAGCGTATAATTAACGCTTGTAAATGTTTCTTGAATTTGGCGTAATGTTCAATAGATGCACGAACATGCATAAAACAAAACGCAATAGGAATTTGCATCCGTGACTTTGAACCCTTTGTATTAGTATCCTCAGTACTATAACTAGACTATTATAACGGCTACTTTTACCTATAAAGAATCATGTATCAAATTGTACAACCTTTTGTCGACCTTGTCTTTGCTATGCAATTGTTATGCTTGCATTATAATGGCGTCATATTACTTCATCATAGAAGTTATCTTATTTTGACTCAATTAAACGACAGTGTTTAGTTAAGATGTAATATTGAAGTACATGAACAAATGGAGAAAACTGAGAAAAATTCGATTTTTAATGGAGAAACGAAGAAATGATATGGATTTGATTGTTTCAGTTATATCCTGTTGGTTTGTTTTATTGGTAAAGGAAAGAAACAAGAGTACCAGACGAAACCCACTTCAGTAAGTCTTGACAAGCTTCATAAAATAATGTTTCATTGGTTAAACCACTGATTACAAAGAAAGATCCAAATGAACCTACCATAAGAGAGATGTCATGAGGCTTCACGAACACCTGATTACATAAGAAGATGGAAATACGCCAAACATCCGATTGAAGTCTTAGAGACCACATGAATAAGCAAACAACAACAAGACCACAAGACAATACGGTCATTTGCGTATATCGGTTTAAACTGCTTGATTTTCATAATCAATCAAAATTAATTGTTCTGCAGTATTTATTTGATACGTGTATATTCAAATATTGAGATTATGGAAGTATGTATGATGGAAAAATGGCAAATCACAATATTTATGATTGGATTATATTGTATATCTGTAATTGTTGTATTCAATTGTGATGTGTTTGTTAATCCTTATATTGTTTATTTTATCTAACCTATGAGAACTAACCGTAATCTCCAGGAAAAGCCCTTTTAGCACCATTTATTGGCAAAACATTGGAAGACTTAATTTTGTCTATCTTATTAGCAAACCAAGATTGTAGAAATGTATTGTATCTGAAATGAAATAAGATCAATAATCTTAGTTAATAAAAGCAGTAATATAATTCTAATTGTAATATTATGTACACCTTGGGACCTTATTTTATTATTCAACAATAGGCTTGCGATCTGCCAGGAATTTCCTTTTACTAGTCGCAAAATGACAACATTTTCCAATCGAATGTCACCAGCTGATGACAATAGCGAATATAATACGCACTGTGTTACTCTATATATTCCACACTAACTAAAGCATCCCCTTTAAGATAAAACAAAAACAGAAAACAAAATGAATAAAATAATAATAACAAAACAAAAACATGTACAAATAAGTTTATTTTTGTACTCAACTTGCTTGTTGACATCAGGTCATCCGAGTTTAAGGATAGATAAGTTTAAAACATATTAATTTGGCATGAATAAAATAGAAACACAGTAGACAACTCCCTTATGGTCTTGGTGGTTGTTCTGCATAACTTCAACGTAAATGCTATTTTCCAAATTTCATTTGGAACTGTACACCTATAGGATGGCGTCAAAACAAAACAATTATATGGTCGATAATATAACATTGTCATTGCTCTGGCGAACCTAAAGTTTACACAGACAAAGAAAAGAGTGGGTGATTGTTGCTTAACGTCGGATGGACAAAGATGGAAATTGATAGAAACGAAATCCTTTAATTCGCTAAATTGATTTTTTTTTTTCGAGATATTATCTTTTTAGTTTAATTTTTACCTGAAAGTATTTGCCAACTGTGTTATTGGTAGTAAATATGTGATTTTCATAGGTACTTAATTTTTCTTTCCTACTGTTTGTTTTCAGAGAATAAGATAGAGTGTCAGTGATCGTATTTCGACAGATTCTTCAATTCATTTTAGAAATAGAAATAGTTTGGTACATATAGAAGGAAACGTTTGATCTCTGTCATCCTAAACGATCGATTGTCATCTTCTGTAACAACATGTCAACAGGGTGAATTTAATGACAAGATAAGATATTGGAGAACAATTTTCAATATACATGTCCAACGTGACTTAACTGTATATAAATTTGATAGTTAAAACAAGGAGGAATACATTTGTGAATTGTGACGATCTTTATATTGTCTAACTCCCAATACAAGTGTATTGTATTTTCCAAATATTCAACAACAAAACATTTATTATTGTTTTTATTAAATGGGTGATTTATACACATAGAAGTAAGAAATCTGCAATTGTATATCAAAAGTATACTTCAGTATAATGCTGCCAACTTACAACCATAATTTTTGTTTTCAACTTTAGCTTAGTGCAAAAAGCCCCCTAATTCATAGTTTGTTTTAATTGGTAGATGATATTTCTTTCAACATTCACTAAATCAGCAGAAAAGTAAAAACATACATAAATTTACCTCCTTGTTCAGATATATCTGGCGTTCTAAGCTGAGCAATAACACCATAAGATTAATTCGGCTTTCTACTGTCGCAATTAAATTAAATATTTTTGTTTGTAAGATTTCCGTGTTATGGTAATTATTTACTTGTCAGGCAAACCACACATATGAATCACCGGTATCTGTCTCAAGAATCGAAGGCAAATTAATATTTTTCAATTCTTCATCAAGCTAATTTAAAGACCCTTTCTAACAAAAATAACCTAATAAAAACAACATATTTCATTTTGATATATTGTCAGAAATATTAAAATGATTACCAGGCTTGTAATATTTTTAAGTTTACTTGATTAACTGGTTTCGACAGTAATAAAAAAAAGTAGTAGATATCCAATTTAGTGCGCAAGACGAGTTTCTGGAATAAGCTTCATCAGATACGTTCACAACCAGAAGATTNATAGGATGGCGTCAAAACAAAACAATTATATGGTCGATAATATAACATTGTCATTGCTCTGGCGAACCTAAAGTTTACACAGACAAAGAAAAGAGTGGGTGATTGTTGCTTAACGTCGGATGGACAAAGATGGAAATTGATAGAAACGAAATCCTTTAATTCGCTAAATTGATTTTTTTTTTTCGAGATATTATCTTTTTAGTTTAATTTTTACCTGAAAGTATTTGCCAACTGTGTTATTGGTAGTAAATATGTGATTTTCATCGGTACTTAATTTTTCTTTCCTACTGTTTGTTTTCAGAGAATAAGATAGAGTGTCAGTGATCGTATTTCCACAGATTCTTCAATTCATTTTAGAAATAGAAATAGTTTGGTACATATAGAAGGAAACGTTTGATCGCTGTCATCCTAAACGATCGATTGCCATCTTCTGTAACAACATGTCAACAGGATGAATTTAATGACAAGATATTGGAGAAGAATTTTCAATATACATGTCCAACGTGACTTAACTGTATATAAATTTGATAGTTAAAATAAGGAGGAATACATTTGTGAATTGTGACGATCTTTATATTGTCTAACTCCCCATACAAGTGTATTGTATTTTCCAAATATTCAACAACAAAACATTTATTATTGTTTTTATTAAATGGGTGATTTATACACATAGAAGTAAGAAATCTGCAATTGTATATCAAAAGTATACTTCAGTATAATGCTGCCAACTTACAACCATAATTTTTGTTTTCAACTTTAGCTTAGTGCAAAAAAGTCCCCTAATTCATCAGTTTGTTTTAAATGGTAGATGATATTTCTTTCAACATTCACTAAATCAGCAGAAAAGTAAAAACATACATAAATTTACCTCCTTGTTCAGATATGTCTGGCGTTCTAAGCTGAGCAATTACACCATAAGATTAATTCGGCTTTCTACTGTCGCAATTAAATTAAATATTTTTGTTTGTAAGATTTCCGTGTTATGGTAATTATTTACTTGTCATGCAAACCACACATATGAATCACCGGTATCTGTCTCAAGAATCGAAGGCAAATGAATATTGTTCAATTCTTCATCAAGCTAATTTAAAGACCCTTTCTAACAAAAATGACCTAAGAAAAACAACATATTTCATTTTGATATACTGTCAGAAATATTAAAATGATTACCAGGCTTGATTAACTGGTTTCGACAATACTACAGTAATAAAAAAAAAAAGTAGATATCCAATTTAGTGCGCAAGACGAGTTTCTGGAATAAGCTTCATCAGATACGTTCACAACCAGAAGATTGGAAAGCCAAACGGATTAAAAATGCTCTCTGCTCTCCGTGACTTGATGTGTGAGACTTTACTAAGAATTACTGTTTTAGTAAATTACACCAGAGCTACTAACAGCATTTGGTGCTATTGAAAAATTAATTTGCTCCAGTACCTGTTGAAATACTAACGATACTTTTTATATAAATATGTATAGTTTTCATGATCTAGTTTGTTGTTTTGTCGTGTTGTATGCATTGTGCTGTTGTATTTGTGTTGAAAATATATTATACCTAAATAAAAATACTTATTACATTCAATTATTCGTGAATCGATCCAATGTTTTCACAATGGTCACGCAACTGTTGATGATTGGAAATATAAATCAGACTATACGAAACAAATGAGAAATCCGTCACGCAATTTCACTTGATAACTGTTTAAATAACGCTGAATGGTGAACCAAATAAAGAAATATATTAGATTCCGGACAAGAAAATATAAATACATTGTAAACAAAGAGCTAAAAATGTGATATCAGAACTTTTGATTACTGGACGTTTTTCAAAAATACAATTTCACAAAAAATACAAAACACCTATAGCCCATAACCCAATATACGTCATCAAGACATTATTTTCTATAGATATGAATAGAAACAATTGTCCTACCTCATCACCACAATATATCCTATATATAATATGAGCATAATGAGAGATTCATACCACGTCACAACACCATCTCCTACAACCTGTAAGTAAAACGTAAATATATAAACTAATGAACACAACGCGTTTCTGGAATAATCTTCACCATGTATGATGGTAGTCAAATAATATAGAAGCCTTTGGAAGCAAGAAACCCAAAGGATAGCCACCATCGTCTAAAAGATCGCCAACATCATCAAACGATCGCCACCACCGTCTAGAGGATCGCCAACATCATCAGAGGATCACCACCACCGTCTAAAGGATCGCCAATATCATCTACAATTACGTATATATGCGGAAGATAGGAACATTAGCTTTGATAAGAAATACATCAAAGGGCCTAAATTGACAACTCTTACCTATGCACGAAGAAGATGGACCTAGTTCTAACAATTGTATGAACTGGAAATTTCAATAATAATAATAATATATATAATAAACCATATAGGTGGCGAAACACCGACTACTGGGTGGATGATACTCTCGGGGGAGATAATCCACCAGCCGATGTATCGCGACGCCATTCTTACTCTGAAAAGAAAATATATCAGTAATAATGGAATTTGTGGGACTATCATAAGTATTAATATATCATGTTGTCCTTTAACAAACTGCAGCAATTTCTTGCTACATGTATTTTGCATGTATATCAGTCATCTTAATAAGCCAGATTTTCGACACTTTGAACATCTCATCGAATCATGTGGCCACAAAGATGCTCTTTGTAACCTAAACATTGCCTAAGGAAAGTGTACTTTTAAATATCTGTACATTATGCACGAGTCGTCGTGAATTCAGCGACTACTATCATTAAATTTCCCATTCACTATCTTGTCGCCTAAATAGTGAATGGAGTTCAATAAACCATCACAAATATGAGATAGACACAATTGCCATTTCTGGACACACTAGCAATTAAATTTTGAACACATTCGTCATTTCTGGACACACACGCCATTTCTAAACACACTCGCCATTTCTAGACATACTCTTTATTTCTGGACACATTCGCCATTTCTGGACACACTCGACTTTATGGACACACTCGTCATTTCTCTTTACGAGTGAAAGTGAGAGGTGCGTATTTGCTTTATTGATATTGCTGGAATTATTGACCATCAACGTTTAAGCTTTATTTTCATAATTTCAAAACATTATGTATTATATATCTGTAATTTCCTTTGTTTCCATGTATATCACAATTACTGGTACTATAACAGTTTATGTAGAGTATTGTGTTGCGAGCTGTAGGTAACAGTATGTGTCTTTATCGTTCTAATTCCTTTTTACTACTTTTACTATAGGTTACTTGCACGGCATACTGTGTTATATAATTCTTAGTTTTCTAAGTAATCATTGATTATGCTGTAATGATTTAGAATTACAACAATAATGTGATTATATCATGTAAAAAAAGGTATATAAAGAATATACGAAGTTCACAAGAATTCTCGCTTGTTCTCAATACACGGCAAGGTAAATCTCCTTTTATCTTGTATAACACTCAGTGGATGCGTCATAATAAGATAGTTATAATTGCCTTCTCTCAATGTATTTATGAGATCATTGCATGGGTATTGCTTTAAGCACAATAGCAAATTTCCCTTACCACTTAATAATAGTTGCGATTTGAGGACATCATCAAGATTTATGGATTGCCGAAAGGCCAAAATATGTACAGAAAATTTGATATGGATCGAGCCGAAGGAAAGTCTCGTTTAATTTTTGCCGAAGCTTTTAGAAGTGTGACTAGCTTTGTATACATGGTGTGACTAGCTTTGTATACATGGATTGTGTTTGCTTGCGCATAGTGGTGTGCAACACATATTGTGTGTTGTTTTGTTTTTCTTCGTCTTGTGTATCCTATGTTGCCAGTTTCTCTGGATTGTCTATTTTTATTGTCCACATACAGTGTTCTCTAACGTTTTCATACTATCAGGAATATGAATTTAAACGTTGCGTTGCTTACAGAAACGTATTAATTGCTTGGATCGAATTATGATTAATTTTCAAATTATCGTAAATATTCTTCGATATTTTGATTTAAAATAAATGAAATGAAGTCATTGTTTAAACTTGTTGAACAATCTGCAGTAATTAATGTCATTTTGATTTCAATTCTCCGATGAGTATAATGTTTGCTAATCACTGACTAGTATTATAAGGAACTGCATCGTTATGTAACGACTTTCTAATTTCATTTACTACAAATTCAGACACAACGACTTCTGCCTATTACGTTGCCTGGTGTAATTACTCATTCGGAACACCTCTCTAATTGATAGGTGTAACAGTCATTATGGTTAACCAAAGTAAAAATCTGGTGTTAAACTGAGTTAATAAATGTGGCTTTATATTGCATGCAAGTTCATTCGTAAATGATGGGAAATAATAGACAGCTTAAATTTCATTGATAAGGAAGACTACAAAATGTACACCATAGTACCACTCCCTCCCCGGTATCACGATTTACACCATAGTACCACTCCCTCCCCGGTATCACGATTTACACCATAGTACCACTCCATCCCCGGTATCACGATTTGTTTGATTGTTGGTTATTTAACATCCAATGGCAAATGTTTCGCAAGTTATATTTGTGTAAGTTATATTTGATGTAAGTTATATTTGATATAAGTTATATTTGTGTAAGTTATATTAGTATAAGCTATACTTGATGTAAGTTATATTTGATGTAAGTTATATTTTATGTAGGTTATATATGTGTAAGTTATATTTGATGTAACTTATATTTGTGTAAGCTATATTTGATTTAATTATATTTGATGTAAGTAATATTTGTATAAGTTATATTTGTGTAAGCTATATTTAAGTTATATTTGTGTAAGTTATATTTGATGTAGGTTATATATGATGTAAGTTATAGTTGATGTAAGTCATATATGTATAAGTGATATTTGTATAAGTTATATTTGTGTAAGCTATATTTGTGAAATTAAAGTGTAAGTTATATTGTTTAAGTTATATTGTAAGTAATATTTGTATAAGTTATATTTGTGTAAGTTATCTTGTAAGTAATATTTGTATAAGTTATATTTGTGTAAGTTATATTGTAAGCTATAGTTGATGTCAGTTTTATTTGATGTAAGTTATACTTGATGTAAGTTACATTTGTGTAAGTTACATTTGTGTAAGTTATATTTGATGTAAGTTATATTTGTGTAAGCTATATTTGATGTAAGTTATATTTGTGTATGCTATATTTGATGTAAGTTATAGTTTATGTAAGTTATATTTAATGTAAGTTATATTTGATGTAAGCTATATTTGTGTAAGTTATATTTGTATCAGTTATATTTGTGTAAGACATATTTGTGTCAGCTATATTGTGTAAGTTACCTTGTAAGTAATATTTGTAGAAGTTATATTTGTATAAATTATATTTATGTAAGTCATATTTGTGTAAGTTATATTTGATGTAAGCTATATTTGTGTAAGTTATATTTGATGTAAGTTATATTTGGTGTAGGTTATATTTGATGTAAATTATATTTGATGTAAGCTATATTTGTGTAAGTTATATTTTATGTACGTTATATTTGATGTAAGTTATATTTGATGTAAATTATATTTGATGTAAGTTATATTTGATGTAAATTATATTTGATGTAAGTTATATTTGATGTAAGTTATATTTGATGTAAATTATATTTGATGTAAGTTATATTTGATGTATGTTATATTTGTATAAGTTATTTTTGTGTATCTTATATTTGTGTAAGCTATATTTATGTAAGTTATATTTGTGTAAGTTATATTTGTGTAAGTTCTATTTGATGTAAGCTATATTTGTGTAAATTATATTTGATGTAGGTTATATTTGATGTAGGTTATATTTGTATAAGTCATATTTGTGTAAGTTATATTTGATGTAAGCTATATTTGTGTAAATTATATTTGATGTAGGTTATATTTGATGTAGGTTATATTTGTATAAGTCATATTTGTGTATGTTATATTTGATGTAAGTTATATTTGTGTAAGTTATATTTTATGTACGTTATATTTGATGTAGGTTATATTTGATGTAAGTTATATTTGCGTAAGCTATATTTGAGTAAGTCATATTTGTGTAAGTTATATTTGATGTAGGTTATATTTGATGTAAGTTATATTTGTGTAAGCTATATTTGAGTAAGTCATATTTGTGTAAGTTATATTTGATGTAAGTTATATTTGTGTAAGCTATATTTGAGTACGCTATATTTGATGTAGGTTATATTTGATGTAAGTTATATTTGTGTAAGCTATATTTGAGTAAGTCATATTTGTGTAAGTTATATTTGATGTAAGTTATAGTTGATGTAAGTTATATTTGATGTAAGTTATATTTGATGTAAGTTCTATTTGATGTAAGTTCTATTTAAGTTAAGTTTCTCACCAGTATAAGGACTACTACTGATAATGAATAGTAAAATGAATCTCTACACATCATCCACCAAGACAGAGTTATAACCTGAAAAATAAAATAATTATATTATAGTGATTACAACACTGGCCTAATAACATAATGGATTACCTACAGGAAATATCATAAAGCTGACAATAATCAAGTCAAGTTGTTTCTATAAATTCTACTCTGTCTTCTATGGTTAAAGTAATGTCAAGTTTGGCGTTATACTTATATATTGATAGCGAGCTAAAAGGAAATGAAATAATCAATTACTTAAATTGAAAATCCAGTGAATAATTCATTGAAAAAGTCGTAATAAATATATACCATGATTATATTGATTTTTTATCAGCAATATAATACTAAAACTACTACAAGTCAGGGAAGGTTTAAATCTGATTGAACAGGTATTTTAGCAATTTGTGTGGTTAAATATAGTAAAACAAAAATCTAAATAAGTGATCTTTAACTTGTAAGGTTAGGGTGTTTAACGCCACTTTCAACAATATTTTAGTTGTATTGTGGCGGTCAATTGTTTTGGTGGAGGAAACCGGAGTACACGGAGAAAACTATCGACCTGGCACAAGTCACTGACAAACTTTATCACATAATGTTGTATCAAGCACACCTCGCAATGAGCAGGATTCGTTCTCACAACTTCAGTGGTGATAGGCATGGATGGCACATGCAATTCTAACTACCATACTATCATGATCACGACTGTCCCTTTGGTATTTTGTAGAACGAAAACCATTTGTCGTAAATATAAATATGTTACAAATGGAGTCTTTATCTTTAGACAATATATGAAATAGATATATCATCACAAATCCAAAGATTTACTGGATATACTGATCTACTGATATCGATATACTGGATAGTAAATATTTTTGTGTGTGTATATATGATAGACCCAGACCGACGTCCAGTCTCTAATCGACGTCTACTCCTCAAATCGAAGTCCACTGACGTCAAATGACGGTCCGATTTAATGGTATTCTCAAATTGGCGCCCTTTCGAACTTCACAAATCTATGACTATGGCCGATTTATTGCTATCAAATCGACGTCCTTTTCAGAGCAAAGATCTGTTTGTGTTTTTCCTGATCACGTGATAGATGTTGGTCAAGCTTGTACATCATCTGCATTGTGCTTGACCCGCGTTTCGTCTACAAATAAAAAACTCATCAGCGGCTCCCTTCCTATGATATCGCGGGTTGTACGGTATCGCGGAATTTATTTTGTCTGTTCCTATGCACTGCAGCGCCATCCGCCGGTCGTTCTATTTATATATTCATAAACACAACAGTCACATTTATCGGAACGTCTGGTCATTTTGTCAAAATGTCTAGAATTTTGGTAAGTAAAGTACATGTATTTTTATCTTTACCTTAGAAATAGCAGACATTTTTATTTTACCCTGATACCATGCTTTGTAAAATGTCCAACAATTAAACCATACAGTAGTTGTCATAATTCGTCTGCTATTTTTTTTTTAGAAATGTCGTCCGTTTGTTTACTTTTCATTTCAACCCGATTTGGGATTTTTTGTGCTAATTTTAGTTACTTTCTAGACCGACAAAGTTGATGGAAAACTTTAACTATGAAAACATATTTTTGGTACTTTTAGTAAATTGTGAAAAAATCAACGTTGTTTTATTTAGTCTAAAAGTCTCTTGAGTATATGTGCTATGTAACTATGCTTGAATTTATAGTTATTTGAACACATTGGTGATCATTTGTGACATGTACGTATATAAATAAATATATAATGGTGTTATATGTCTATTTTAGGAGGCCAAACCAAAAGTAAAGCGACTCCAGTATGACAGGAAAAATTGGAAAAGGCCTTTAATGCAACCACCCCTGGAATGTCTGTATACAAAGCAGCCAGGGAGTACAATGTACCCGAGTCAACATTGAGGGATCGTATCCGGGGAAACATTTGTCTGGATGCAAAAATTGGATTCAAGACCATTTTTACGACGGACGAGGAACAACAGTTGGTCGACCATATATCTTTTATGGCGTCTATAGGTTATGGGTACAACAAATCCAGGATTCAGTTCATGGCTATCTAGAGACTTTGCTGTTTCGCTCGGAAAAATATTATAATCACAGGAGGCATTGAGTAATAGCTGGTTTTACGGTTTCATGTCTAGATGGCCTAATCTTAAACTTGTTAAACCCCAGAAACTTTCAACCTGCAGGGCCAAGTATACATCAAAAGAGAACATTGATAAATACTTTAGAGAGTTGTCTAACATTTTAACCCAGAACAACCTACATGACAAACCCGAACGAATATTTAACATAGATGAAAGTGGCATCAATTCTGAACATTCATCCCCCAAAGTGGTATGCGACGAAGATATTAACCCACAATCTATAACCTCGCAAAGGTCTTCGACCACGACAATTATTGTTGGTAGGAGTACTGTTGGAAATTATATTGCCCGTATTATATTTTTCAAGGAAAATGATGGAATGGCGAGTTCTTGGAGGGTGCACCGGCTTGCTCAGACGGCGAGATGTCAAAATCCGGATGGTCAAATTCTGATATTTTCAAAAACTATTTGACAAAACATTTCTTAATGCACACCGGCATTAAAGAAGGGAACAATGAAACTCCATCTTTAGTGTTGTACGATGGACATAAATCTCATGTAAATATGACCTTAAAGGAATGGGCAGAAAAACGAAATATCACACTTTTTGTTCTTCCTCCGCACACCAGTCATCTAAAACAGCCGGTAGATGTAGCCGTGTTTGGTCCTCTTAAATCAATGTACAATAGGGAGTGTCAAACTTACCTTAGAAACAACACGGGAATAAACATAACAAAGCACAAAATTGCGGAACTCACTGTCAAACCTTATATTAGAGCCTTGTGTCCAGAAAATTTGATATTCGGATTCCGGAAAACTGGAATTTATCCTTTGGACAAAAGTGTTATTACGGACTCACAGCTAGCTCCGTCTTAGATATATGCAAATGAAGACATGCAAAATAAAGATAATTCCGAAAGTGACAATGCTCAAGATACAGAGGAGGGACATGATGGCGACATGGTGGTTGAGGTGACACAATTGGAAGAACCTCCTGTTCTTCATAGTGAGAACATTGAACAACATGAGAAAGAAGCTGAGAGCGAAACAATACCGGAGGCAGAGATAGTCGTTGCAAGAAACTTGAATACAAACGAAATTCACGATGAACCAAGTGTAACCGAAACTAGAACAACAGATACGCCAAATTTCAACCACCATTTCTTGCAGGAAGCCTAAGTAAAGCTGGAAACGTTGCCATATTAGAAAAAATGTCCGAAAATGCGAAGGAAAAGGCCGCAAAACCATCCGAAAATACTGAGAGCAGTGTCAACAAACAAAAAACCCCGACTAACTACGAATAAACCGAAGCCAAAAAATAAAGGCAAGAAAATCAAGTCCGAAAATCCATGTACCGTATCCAAGGGACCTCAGCCAAGTACTTCAGGGTTGAACAAAGATCATGGTGGACCTATATCTTTGGTATCGCACAATGAAAGTGATAGTGACTTCTTAGACGACGACGACGATGACGGCGAACTTTGTTGCATCTGTCATAAGCGTAGGCCGGATGGACTTAGTAATTGTGACTTTATCACAATCACCAAATGGGGAAAATGTGACTCTTGTTCACACTGGACATACCTCATATATTGTTCGAATGTAAGGGTTATCAGATGCGGCGATAAATTTAAGTGTCCACATTACGTGTAAGCTAGACTAACCAACATAACGTTACATCCAATGGATTACACCCGCACCTATTGACGCGTGGTGGCGCTCGTGTACTATCAGTTATTCCTTCGGAACGTTTGCGGAAATGCTCGGACGTCTTCCTAACTTATCAGGTTTCAGGATGGCTAATCGTCGTACTTTAAGGTAGCCCTTTTCACAAAAATTCGTAACTTTAATCCTAAACTTTTCACTTAAGATTATCTTCCGACAATTCCTAAGTCCTTTACACAAAGATTATCTTACGACAAATTTTAATCTTACGACTAAAATTACACTTACGATAAAAAATTTTCCTTGGGTGTACTCGATACAACATTATGTGATAAAGCTTGTCAGTGATTTGCGACAGGTTAATGGTTTTCTCCGAGTACTCAAGTTTTCTCCACCAATAAAACTGACCGATATATTGTTGAAAGGGACGTTAAACACCATAAACCATCTTCCTTAGCAACCGAGTTTCATTTCCCGATAGTACAACAAAACATTTTTTTTTTTAAATAAAATTATTCTATAAAATATCCCCGGCACTAATTCAGTAATTTATAAGCAGATTTGTATGCTATGATGTGTTTGCATGTTTATATTGAATTTTTATCTAATATATGAATCGGTCACAAAATATGAACAGGTACGATTTTCGTATCTGTATAGGGAGAACATTTCTAATGCATGTAAATTAAAATGATCTATAATAATTATCATTACTTGGAGTTTGTGCGTCATCATCCACGCGTGGTTACTTTTGGTAGAAGTATTTTAAGGGAGTGCATCTGGAGTGTGAAAAAAAGCCCTATTCATATAATTCATTTTATCGGTTATTTGTCAGCAAAATATTTTTTCCAATTAATCCCATCCCACATAAAATTATATTAAACGCTTGTTTGTTCTTTTTTTTACTGATGAAAATTTAACCCGATTTTTCTGAGATAACCCAAATTAAGATATGTTTATCATCTATCAATCATGAAGACGAATAAATATCCCTGTTATATATATTAATATTAATATAATAGAAGAATGTACACAAGTTTATGTATTGCCAGAGTGTTCAATGCTCATCGACGTTGCCAGAAATTAATCAATTATATTAATATAAAGGCAAATCAAAACGATATCATTGGATCCAGAAACCTCCAGTCCTAAAGCGGCTTTTCATACAAAACTTTTGTAAGCGGAGTAGATGTCTAGAAGAAAATCCCGTATTCCTGTTTTTATCCGAAAAAAAAATTATGAAAAAGAATAATTCTCCCCAAGTTTGCAAGTAGTATTTTCGATTGTCGATCGTTCCCAATTTGAAATCTAAAATTAAAGGTATTATCCTGATTTTTTGGTCATGTAAACGATACACCTTGCTGCATTGAAAAGGTAAATGTACGGAATGCATCGTTATAGACTGTTATTTGTCACGCCAAAAAGTGAGTAAACAACAATGTCATTTGTAGGGTCTGTTTGTATTAAACCATATTCATTTCAATAAACATTTATCAATATGTGTACATGTAATTATGTAAGAGAAAATGCGCTAACGATGAATTGCTCTCTTATTTTCAAGTCGAAGCGCCAATCACAGTCGCTTGAATTTCAATGATTTAATTTTTTTTTTAAATTGTTGTACTCTTTTTTTTATTATTATTTATTTCAAGCGACTGTATATACTATATTTTTTTTACTCTTTTTTTTAAAAATTTAAATCACTGATATTCAGGCGACTGTATATACCATATTTTTGTTTACTCTTTTTTTTATTTAAATCATTGAAATTCAAGCGACTGTACTCCACCTTTTTTCATTTTTTTTTCACTTACGATAAAAGATAAGACCAAAATTTCTCTTATGTACGATCAAAATTTTATACTTAGGACAGGGNTTAACTTGAGATTATCGTAAGTATTTTTGTGAAACTCTTTTTAATCTTAGTTTTACACTAACGACAATTTTTTATCATAAGAATTTTTGTGAAAAGGGATACTGGTGTCCAGTAGAGGTTTTTTGAATTTTCATCAAGCCGCTTGATGGCCACTCTCCATTTGTTCTTCAGTTCTGAATCTGAAGGGAACACATGACCCCCAGAATTTGTGCAACCAGTGATACAGCAGTACTGAGGCATACTATTTATAAATTCTTTAAATTCTTTATTGGTTTAGAAATCCAATGGTTGGATTGTCACCAAAAACAATATATACATAGGGGGAAAACACTACACAATAGACATGCAAAAATAACATTTTGACATCACAGCTGAGGTTTGTTTATGAGTACAGTATATCTTTAATAAACAATATTAATTCCCTATAAATAACATTTCTATAATTGTACATATCACTAACCCTCATAGCACAAATATTATTTGTTATATGATCCACCAGTCTATCGCAACTTGTAATGGCGGAAATATAACGATAAGCTCCGATGCGATCCGGGAGAGTTCCGAATGTATAACTGATAGTACACGAACGTCATCTATCGTAGAAAATATCGTAGGTGAAAGCCATTGGCTCAACTTCGTTACATTTGTTATTTCAAAGAAACTTTACGCATTATTCATTAAATGTGATAAATTATCAAGATTTTCTTTATGGTATAAGTTTGCCAGATATTCACCTTGATTTAGTATAAACGATGTCTTGATTTGTAAAACATTGTGTCCCATAACATTAATTTAGCAATTACCGCGATGTCATAGGAAACCATTTCTGGGAGGTACATCGGCGTTGTCATAGGGAAAAGTGGCGACGTGTTTTTAAACAAATTCAAAGAATAAAATGCATTGTGGGGGGAAATGGGTTTTTATACCGGAGAACACCGTGATAGATTTCCATGTTCTATTCTGTTTAATTTTTAATATTTATGCAGCCTACACATATTTGCTATAATAGTCATTTTCCTGTTTTAATAGTAGCATTCCGGACAAAAAATAGAAACAAAAGCGATATACTGTTAATTGAGAAATAAAGGTTATTGCTTCAAAACCCTACCCTAACGGGTGTGACGTCATTTGAAACATTCGTCAGTGACGGCATTGGATGTCGATTTGAGAAAGTGAGAAATGGCCATATATTTGAGAATTGGACGCCGATTTGAGTATTGGACGTCGATTAGAGACTGGACGTCGATCTGAGTCTTACATATATACATTGTGTTTCATAATGACGATTGAAGGAAGCGATTTGATTGGATGGTACAGATAATGTATATGATATATTTCCTCCAAAACATAAAGAAAACCCACTACCTGCCATTAAGCAGGAAGTTTACAAGAGGTTCACGCGTTCTTCTATTACAAATTAACTAGGGAATTACCCGTACTGGTATTAGCAAGTATATTAATGGCATCGGTAATAAGAGCTTTGCTGAAGCACGTGTGGGTTCGTATTTTATGGTGATTACACTATGCTAGTATTGTCTGTAATGGCACAACACACAACAATGCTACGTATGAAATGCTTTAAACTCGGATGTTGCAGGTTTAATTAAAAAAATATACTGTTGATTCTTAGAATATATATTGACATAATGATCAGGATATGTGTCCGTAGAGATGTAATAATCAGTAGATTACATGAATATTATCACAATAATTTGATTACATCAATGGCAAAATAGTATTCATACCAGAAATTTATATGGACTAATATACACGATGAGTAATTATACTCCTTAGTATTATGTATATAAACTTGGTAATAAAAAAAAGCATTCAACCGATACACAAATCGATCTACATTCCCCCACAAATTACTAAGGTTGTTGACTCGTATCTATGGTCGTAGCACATGTATATAATGAGTAGATACAAAACATGCATATTTCAGTAAAAATTACATGGCTTTGGGTTGATTTTTTATTTGATTTTTGGTGTTTTAGCGCTACTTTCAGCAATAGTTCAGCTATATCATGGCGACCAGTTTTAGTGGTGGAAGAAGCCGGAGTACCAGGAGAGAACCACCGACCATGGGCAAGCAACTGATAAACTTTATCACTTGCGACTGCGAGTCGAGTGCACCCTTTTGTAATTTACTAAGCCGGGCGCGAACCCACGCCATATTGGTGATAGGCTTGTATGAGTTGTAAGGTAATCCAACTACCTAACTCATTGAGCCACCCGGGCCCTTCTTGACTTTGGAATTTCATTTAGATTGATTGGTTGTTATCAAGTGATCGGTACTTAAGTTAAAATCTCGTTGAGAATAAATATACAAATACTAAATCAATAACGTTAAGCAATAGACATTATATGGGTGTATGGACGATGTTTCGAAATTTAAAGGTAAAAATTGTGATAGTTGAGAGGTTCGGAACATTAAGTACCCCTTGAAAAGGGCTATCAATGGGCACTATGAACAAGCTGTTACCCATTTGGAGCTGAATGGACAGAGACCTTCTCCATACACAAGACACCCATTCATTTGTGTCCTGTCCGAATGACGAAATCGTGTCTTTGATATATCCGGTAATATCAGAGGACACCCCTGTTACTGGTTGTACCACGCAGCGGAGAAGTGTGGCCATATTTCTAGAATAGACAAATTAATGAAGTGTTACATATGTATTGTTTTTATTGAACCTTTATCAGGTTAACACTATTCCTTCAGAATATACAAATTGACTGAAGAAATAGGAGAATTCTATTATACTGTATCTGTCATTCTCATTAATGTTTTGTCACATCTAATGAAGGTGGCAATATTGTAGACTGGACATTGATAATACAACACGCACGAAAAGATGAAGAATTAGAAAATTATTAAATGACATCGCAACCTTCTCCTCGTATTTCGATTTCTAGTAAACAGAATTATAAACGAAAACGGGTTTGAAGATACCAAAGGGGCAATCAGAATCCCTATATCGAAGAAGAACAGACAACACAATGGCCAAAAGAAAAAGTACAAAAGGATAAACAGCTATCTACAAGATGATAATTTACAATATCTAGCACAGGGCTATATAACATCACCGAAGTGGTGTCATATTTTATTTAATATTTCAAATGTCGAATAACAGTACCAAAAGCTCTTGTATTACCTGTCCTGCAAGTATTCCACAAATTCCTATAACAAACAAAATATTGAAAACAGCAGAGCCAACGATTGTTCCAACACCCACATCGCCTTTAGTGATAAATACACCTGCAAATCAGAAAGAATAAATACAGTAATTAAAACAAATAACAACATAGCTGAAATTAAATTTGGTATACAGTTCTAAAACTACAAATATTAATCGATAATCGTTTCAAACAAAGCAAAAATAGTGAGGAGCACAGGGTTCAGCCAGAATATGTAAAGAAATATGAATGTATTTGAAATAAAGGATGAAATTAAGTTTGCAGGCAATTAATCCTAAAAACATAATACTTTGATTTATGTGATCAATAATGTTATATCAATTCTATATAATTATGGTTACATAATATACGGAAATAGATTTATATAAGGAATACTTGCTTGTTTCTGGACCCAACTGTTGTATATTATGATTGTAATTGAATGTTAATATTGCCAGGTATATCAATTAGAAATAATAAAATATGTATACATCAAAGTCTTAACAGTTTAAAAGCAGCCAATATCAACAAAAACAACAGACATCTCTCATTTCAAATCAGTGAACAACAAAGACTTATGGAATGTTGTGTCTATATTATGGTTTTTGTTGTTGTTTATTTGAACTATGAGATCTAAAATAAGAATGAGTTTTATGAGTGCAAAATATAATTTCGGTTACCTATGATAGCAGTAAACAGTTCTGGTGCAGAACTTCCAGCGGCCATGAATGTAGCGCCAGCAACATCTTCACTAAAACCAAGTTTCTGAAATAAAACCGTACAGTTGAATACATTGCTGCAGAATTCAAGTGAAATCTAACAGTTGTTCTATGTTTAAAAATGTCAAATTAGGTTTGTTCTGGTTCTGTGTTTCATCTCTACCTGATATCAGCATTATCTAGACAGCTAAGAGAGCAGTGGGCTAAAGAAAGTTCTAAGAACAAGTATTAGTATAAATATCCTTTCCTTGCCCAAACGTTACTTGTGCCATTGGTATGTATCATCACTTAGGTTTTATTTCTACCCATGACGAGAAGAACTATATAACTATTTATTTGGTAGTATAGTCAGTGACTTATTGAAGGGTTTCAGCTTTTGTCCAGATGCTCCGGTTTCTTCCAATGACCACCACACCGTAATATAACTGGAATATCATTGGAAGTATCGTTAAACACTCATAATCTGAGTGTTTATTCAGCTGTATTCATATATTGTTGACTTGTTATTTCATCTGGATATTATACAGGGCTATTATTCTAGACAGTTATAATCTTAAAACATTAAGAGAACACTACGACATCTATCAGAACTGTTTATATTGTCTATGTCCTTATTGGATATTCTAAAGTTATAGACCATTATTTAACACTAAAGAAATCAAAATTACGTAATTTAAAGGATCATATTTACCCGTATTATTACAACAGCTGACATATCTCTATGGATTATTGGATATTGTAATGTTATAGACTCTTACATAAAGCTTTAGGAAAGTACGTACTTAAAAATATTATATTCATCAGGATGATTACATCTATAAACGCACTTCAAAAGTATAGAACAAATGCCATCGATGGTTTCATCATTTTCTGTTAACGTAGCAAACTCGTTATATGTATTTGTATGTTTAAACTAAATACATACAGACACACGCCCACTCGTTATGAAAACCACATATTAACATAGGCATATTTTCCAAAGTTGCAATAATGTCAGCCTATAAGGATTTATGAAGTTTGTATTCACTCGTTATCGGCTTGTGTCATCATTACTTTTCCTTTTCTATATCACATACAATTACTATTTGCTAGGAAGACAACAGTACTAGCTATTATTGTGTTTTTATAGGTTTATTAACTGTGTTGAAATTGATGGTTTAATTAAAACAGATACGATGCGTTTCTATTATATACATATTATTCGTCTGAAGACAACGGAAAAGTCAAATCCCGTCTACCGAAGTCAAATCCCCTGTTTACAGAGGTCAAATCCCTGTTTACCGAAAGTAAAATCCCCTGTTTACCGAAAGTAAAATCTCCTGTTTACCGAAGTCAAATCCCCTGTCCACTGAAGTAAAATCCCTGGTTTACCGAAGTCAAATCCCTTGTCTACCGAAGTAAAATCTCCTGTTTTTCGAAGTCAAATCCCTGGTTTATCGAAGTTAAATCCTCTGTTTTACCGAAGTCAAATCCCATGTTTACCGAAGTCAAATCCCCTGTTCACCGAAGTTAAAGCTTTGGTTTACCGAAGTCAAATCCCGTGTTTACCGAAGTCAAGTCCCCTGTTTACCGAAGTCAAATCCCTGTTTACCGAAAGTAAAATCCCCTGTTTACCGAAAGTAAAATCTCCTGTTTACCGAAGTCAAATCCCCTGTCCACTGAAGTAAAATCCCTGGTTTACCGAAGTCAAATCCCTTGTCTACCGAAGTAAAATCTCCTGTTTTCCGAAGTCAAATCCCTGGTTTATCGAAGTTAAATCCTCTGTTTTACCGAAGTCAAATCCCATGTTTACCGAAGTCAAATCCCCTGTTCACCGAAGTTAAAGCTTTGGTTTACCGAAGTCAAATCCCGTGTTTACCGAAGTCAAGTCCCCTGTTTACCGAAGTCAAATCCCTGGTTTACAGAAGTCAAATCCACTGTCTACCGAATGCTGATGTAATTTATCATTAAGTCTTAACAGAGTAAAATATTAAAATGAAAAAAAAAGTTTTCTTATAGTATGACCATTCCTAAAATAGAGATATAAAATGTTTATATGAAAATATTATTCGTATGTTTTAGCAATTTTCTGATTATATGATCAAGTATGTCTGAACATTTTCGCCTGAAAATACAATTCTATGTCTAGACTATCCTGTCAGATATGATTGAACAGTTTGATATTGGGAGAAAGATTACATAAAAGTCTAAGCCTTAATTAACTAGTTTCCTTAAGATAGAAGAACGGAAGCCATTAAAACGATAAGAAACCATACTTGTTTCACTCTACGTAAATGAACAAATTTATTACACATGTTCGTTCAGAAAATATCAAATGTGATTGTTTATTTGCTTTTAAATAGTAAAAAGTAAGAAATAAACACACGGTGATAGTAAACAAAATATTCAATTATACCATTAATAGCCAATTAAAAAAACAAGCTAGCTGGAACATTTAACAAGACTGTATTTTCAGAAATCAAATGAAAATTAGAACAAAATACTGTTGAATCAAATGAAACCAATGCTTCTATCTATTTATATATAAGAAATATTGATTTTTCGTCGAATTTTCTGCTTTTGCTTTTTGTATAAAATGAATAAATCGTTAGTTTAAAGGGAATTAAAGTTCTTTATTTGATTTGTGTTGCTTCGGAAACCGTACACTGCCGTTTGAAAAAGTGATAATTACATGATCAAAAGTCAGTAAAATGTCCTGTAAGTTACACAATTCGTTGATAACACCGGTACATCAAGGGATCAAAACACACCAACAGTTGTTTTAACTTTAAAAAAAATAGGTAGTTCTTGTTTAAAGTTGAAATGATACTATGAGATAGAATAAAATGTAGAACACATGAATAATCATCAACACACGTGGTGCGATCCACTATTATTTCAGTTGGAGGGCCATTGTTCCAACGATCAGTCTGGTAGTCAACATTAACCGAAGACTTATTTATTTCTGCGTTCGCTTTTTATTCGTTCTTTTATATGTAAATTTATTTCCCCCTTGACTATTTTGTTTGCACACCCGACATTTTTACACATCAACACACATTGTGTACATTCAGCCTCCGAGCATCAGCCGAATGGGGTTACAGTAAATAAGGCGGTTTTCGTTGTCCAAATTTTACTTCCTGGAAATTAATTCGTCGATATTTGAACTATTAGAAGGACTATATTTTTAATGCTTTTATATAAACATTTTATTAAAATTAATCTCTGTCAAGTTTTTATTTAAAATAATCTTTAATATTCGTATTTTAATATACGTTTTATTATTTAATTGTTAATAGTACTCCATTATTTCTTACTGGTTTATGTAATCATTATGTGTACTGTTAGTAGTATAAAGCTTTCATGGTGACTACAGTGTAATGTCCTCTCGTTAACTGAAGAAATACTCCGAAATTGCACACTAATTGTGCGTGAAATAACCACATTACAGTAAGTAGAGATTTTACATATATATAGGCTGTGGGTGATTTCTCAGACTGATGCATCAAGAAGAACCCGTGCTCGAAAATCAATTTGAATAAGGGAAAAACTTTGAAATAGATCGGGAAAAAAAACAACATTAGAGAGAACCATAGGCGACATGAGGAATGTTAAATCGAGAGACACGGGGAACACTAGGAACAAGACACAGAACGAAGTCAAACAAAGCAAAAAACACTGAAAACAAAAATGATGATACACTATCATTTAACAGCGTCCCGTTTGAGGTCAATTCAAGGTTAATTCATATTTTCCATTGACCAATCAGCGATTAGCTTACTATTTAAAACCGAGTACACTCCAATAACTGTTGTATGATCGATTAGTGTATTTAACTAGCTTACATATGATTGGACGATCAAACATTTACCAGAAATGACCCGAAACGAATTGTTTCCAGATGTTACTGTATCGTCAAAGAACAAATTAATGTTACACAAAAAATACAAATACGTTTATACAAATGCGCTGTAAAGGTGTAGTAATAGTCATTCCATCAAGCTGTATTACTCACACTTAAGGGTCATCATTGTTTCTTTAAATAACATGTCAGTGGGTGATCATTTTGCAAGCCGTTAGGTTTAATAGTTTTATAATATACATGTTTGTAACATAAAAAATAAACCTGATCAATAATAAAGTAGAGTTAAGTAGAGTGTGATGTAAGGCTACAATAATTTACAATGTTTGTGTTTTCTGTAATATCATAGTAATATCGCAGGCTTACTTTGTTAAAACAAATTATCTGAAGGGATTACTCTATAATTATAAATTGCTTAGAAATCAATTCCATTAGTTGTAACTAAGTTTTTATGCCATCGTCAATATCATACACACTATGCCAGTATGACTGTATACTCCACTGATTATTTATACAAACAGTTCTATAGTAAAAGTAAATCTCGTTACAACCAACAGAGAACTACATCACCATACAAATTCACATAGAATAAAGTAAGCTATTCTGTCAAATTCTATAACTCAATTTACTACGATGATTGGAAATGTAAAGGACTTGTCAACAACAGGTGTCTGACGAAAACAAAGATTAATACAGTTGTAGATCTACATTCAGCTTATCATACATTGTTTGTTTGTTTTTTTGATGGTGTTTAACGCCACTTTCAACAATATTTCAGCTTTTTCGTGATGGTCAGTTTTATTGGTGGAGGAAACCGGAGGAACCGGAGAAAACCACTGACCTGTTGCCAGTCACTCACAAACTTTATCACATAATGTTGTACACCTCGCCCTGATCAAGATTCGACCTCACAACATCAGTGGTTTTAGGCACTGATTGCATAGGTAGTTGTAAATGCAATTACCATACGAGCACGACCATGATGGCCCCTGTCTATGTTGCAACAGTTACATGTTGTTGTATCCGATGTTTGCTTTGTTTTGTCTATAAAGAATTTTATTTTCTACATGTTTTTGCTTGAGTCATTTAGCCTTTTAGTGATGGTTGATGTTCTGTCACAAAACAACATTTCCCGACTCTATCTATCATCTTCTTACTTCCTTCTATCTAACAACACATCCGGTCATAGCCCTGCGCCATCTTTTACTTACATGATGTATTGTTTAATACTTATCCTCGTCTTGAATACAGCTGATATACTGCTCAATTAAAAACAACCAATCTGTCTTTTAGTCGGTTAATGGATTCGGATTCGTGCTGCATTGATTAGCTGTATTAGTGGATAATGTGCGTCTGTTTAATATAGAAATTAGCTATTTTCATAAACATACCTAGTTACCCCACGTGTCTGCATTTTCCCAGAACATATTGCTCAAAGATTTAGACTTTTAAAAACGTCACTTCAGCAATATTCCAGTTATGTCGAGGCATTCAACTATTATTTGTGTGGGGACAACGGAGTATCTGGAGAAATTCACCAACAGAAAATTTTATCAAAAATACTTCGCCATGAATAGTTATAATAAATATTACTCTTTTTAACATCATCATTGAGAATATTTCAGTCTTATCTTTCCATTAAATTTTAATTAAATATATTAACATTAAGCATGAACATAGATATCAAATTTAGTGTTTAGGACGCATTTCTAGAAAGACTTGGAAGCGAAGTAAGTAGGTACAAACGAGTAGAAATGTAAAGCAATGATACATTTTATTATCCAATTAGATATTACATCATTTAAATACTTGACTGTATAGAATGTTTGTAGAATATCACGAACATAAATGTAGTCGATTAAAACATGCTCAATGGTAAGTGTAACACATCAAATACCACACTGTTAGAATAATTACAATATCGTATTGAAAAAATCACAGAAACAGAGAGAAAATCGATACATAGTTTACCGATATGCTGACTTGGAACAGGCACAAAAAGTGGCTGGTGTATAGGCCCACAACTCCCCTATAAGTGAAACGATGCGGTCATGTACAAGTGATTTTTACATGCGAGTAAAATGCCAACCCTGGTATATAACTGGATGAATACCGTGGATGCAAAAAAAAAAAAAGAGAAAAAAAAAAACACTGAGTCCTAATCTTGTACTTCATACCTTAGTGGCACAGAAGTTGTCATATGTATATTATTAATTCCATGAAAGAGAGACAATGGCTTGCACCATCATTTAAATAGGAGATAGTAAACAAGGTCACAGGAAGACACACTATGAAAACAACAGTCAACTTTGAACTAAAATCTAATTGTAATGTCATATTTCTTCATCTGTTCGCAAATGACAGAATACTTTTTCAACCACTTTTGAAATCTTCCGAAATACCTTTTGAAAGATAAAATTTCTTTATATTCTTGACCTAATAGTTTAGTATAATTGGTTTGGAATACGGGGCATTGTTCTTCAGTTAAATAACATTGTATGTCGTCCTAGTATATAACATTTTCGACAACGTGTACTTACTCCGTATTTGTTTTGCAACAGGAACAAGACATCTAGAAAAAAACATTTAGTATTAATTCCCTGTAATTTATTGTTGTGCCGCAGATGACAGTTTGACCATATACTTTACTATGTATGTTTTAAAATACGTATAAGGAGTATAACAGGTCGTTGTAGGACTAGGACTTCAGGGATTAATTACACCTCATATAAGAATCCTGGATTTTAATTGGTTAAAAGCCGGTGTATTTTTCGTGTATTTTCATATTTAGGATTAATTTCGTTCATTTTTACGGCTGCCGGGATATTTGCATGAGGATTTAACTTTTTTCACTCTGTGCCGTGGTATTTGTGAAAACGTATTTCGGCTAGGAAAATTTTTCGCATATACCCTCCCAAACATGATATATCTGTTCAAAATAATCTGCTTATTTAATGTTTTATTGACATTTAGTATGTCATGATTTAATTTGCTTTTTTATCTATACAGTGGCTGTTCACAGCATTATAAGGACAGCTCTTGGTATGTTGCAACGGAAATACTCACCGTGTTCCGAGTATATCAACTTTTTTTATTTCTGTTTGGACAATAAATTACGTTATTTCAGACATTGCAAGATTATTATTCTTTCTTAAAATCAAAATTTTTACACGGATATCAACTGGGTTTTAGCCAAAATTATGAACTTTAGTACCGAAGTTTAGCCTAAATCAAATAGAAAACCGAAGATTAACTTAAATGAAATCGACCACCCCCCAGCTTAATCTGACTAAAACCCACCATAGAAACAGAACGTAAAACAAATCGATTACCGAAGCTTAGCCTAAATACATTCGGCCATAGAACTGAACCTACCTTACATTCTGTCGATCACCGTTCTCATAAACTTAAATCAGATCGATTACAGAACTATAAAATTTAATTTAATCGATAACAGAATTATAAACTTAAATTAAATCAATTACAGAACTTATAAACTTAAATAAATTCGATTACAAAACTTATAAGCTTAAATTAAATAGATTTACAGAACTTATAAGCTTAAATTAAATAGATTACGGAACTTAGCTTAAATTTAATCGATTACAGAACTTATAAACTTAAATTTAATCGATTACAGAACTTATAAACTTAAATTAATTCGACCGCCAAATCTAAATTTAGATAATCTCGACGATCGAAGCTTCTCTAACTATATTCAATATCGTATACGAGTAAATAATGGAGAAAGGTTTCTGTGACAAATTAATAACGACATCTGTTGTATTTCCAAGTTCGTTGTCAAGTGTTATTTCTGATTCCCGAAGTACACTTTGTATAGAAATATGTCCTAGCCTCCGTAAAGTGGAGTTATTCCTTGACCTATTAAACTGTCATGTATATATTTTGCGTTTTTTTATTCTTCTAACCAACCGCATAGAAAATAAAATAATACCAACAGAACACGGTAATAATGGAAGAATTACTATCAACAAAACCAATATGATTTACACATACAATTTAATTTGCTTCTAAATTCTCTTAGGAGACTATTCTACTACATAAAAAGTCGCCGTAAAAATCAATTACATTTGGTGTAACTAAGTATTGATGTCGTTCTCTATATCATAAGTTATTGAGATATAAATTTATATTTATGATGTAACGCTTAGTGGGTATTACCTAGATATTGTGCAACAGGGAACGATAAAGCAAAAAAAAAAAAAAAAAGTTAAAAGGGCTTTCCCATGAAATTAATAAATAAAACGTGCTATGATTTATAATGACAAGATTGTGGTATTATGAATATTTTTACTTGACTCTGACGTGCCGATGAAGTCTACACTGTAGATAGATTACGTTACACTTAAACACGCTTTTCATTTTGGTATCATATTTTCTCCAAAGCATATTGCTTAACATATTTTATCTTATATTCATGATTTTTTTCTTTTCCCACAAACTCTAGGTACAACTCAGGGAGCATTACATTTTTAATAAGATAAGTGTATAAGATAGTTTTATGTGTATATAACCATAATCAACTATCACCTAGCCAATATCACCTAGCCAATTTTGGCTATCCTGTTTAGGCCGTTTGTTTTTCTTGCTTCCAAAACGTTTTAATTGGCTTTCCAATCGTTTGACTTTGAGTGTATCTGATAAAGATTATTTCAGAAACGCCGCATGTGCACTAGATACTTAACATACAACATTTCTATAAAACCATATTAATATGCTATGAAACCTGACACTGTGAAAGATCAATCTATGGTTTGACAAGAAAGTTTATACAGTGATGGTCATCAATTCCACCAATATCAACAAAATGAACTATCACCTCTCATTTCAACTGAACACAAAAAAACATGATGTATGACGTTGGAAATCCAGGTCCTGGCTTGGCAGTGACACACTGTGGCGGGGATCCAGGTCCTGGCTTGGCAGTAGCACACGGTGACGGGGTTAAACCTTCCCCTCTTGATAACTAAAAACTGGTATATTTTACAGTTCCTTAAATTATTGAATGTCCTTGTAATGAAACGGAAATTAATAATTTGACGGAGAAATGGTACAGGTTTAATGGATTGTATAACACGACTTTTTCACCTAACAGTAATATCATTATTAATATAATGTTATTATAAACTAAAAGTATATTAAGAATATTACATATTTCTACCAATGGGCAATAACCTTTAGAGGAATTAGTAGATACTTAAGTATATTAAAGTCTGTCAAAATCAATAAACTTGACATAAAATATTGACGCCAGTAAACATGCACTATTTCAATTATATATGAATGTACTTTATTACACTGTAGCAGGATATAATCCGGATTCCTCTCAGTCTGTCATTATCTTCTGTTTAAATTGACTTACCTGACAAATCTTGTCCAAGGAAGTGACGCCGGATTCCTCTCAGTCTGTCATTATCTTCTGTTTAAATTGACTTACCTGACAAATCTTGTCCAAGGAAGTGACGCCGGATTCCTCTCAGTCTGTCATTATCTTCTGTTTAAATTGACTTACCTGACAAATCTTGTCCAAGGAAGTGACGAAGTAATCATCACAAACCATAGCTAAGGCAGCAAACATATAGACAACGACCAGCATATGTACAATTAAGGCGCCATGTTCTCTCTGAGTATTACTGAAGGCATCAGGCGGAAACTCGTGAAAAGCTACAACAAAATGTATACTATTCATTTAACACAACCAGCCAAAAAGGAAAGATATTACTACAGATTTAAAAACAAAAACAAAACTTGCTTTAATTATCCTAATGAGGCAAATGAGTCATTAGCATATCTGTAAAAAGTCGATGTTGTTTTACATATATTTTGGAGGGCAATAGTCGATTTTAACAGAACAAAATAGGGGGGAATACAACACCATCAGAACTATTCCAAATTCTAATACTAGTAGGAAAATGGTAGAAATAGAGATAAAACTATACCCCTAACACACATACGTATGTGGCCACTTACTTTTTTCTATTGTTACAGGCTCTTCAATATAACAATCATACAGAATGGTAAAATTTATTCTGAACATCATGACATGATAGCAAACATTTGTTATCATCTTCTTACGAGGAAGTTTGAAGGCAGTCGATACAAAAACAGGACAAAACACAAACAATGGTCCATAAAACACTACACTCAAAACTAAAGATACAAAAACCGCATTTTCAACCGATAAAGGGGGCGGACTAAGGTGCTACGGAAGAGAAATATGTAAGGGAAATATTTGCATCTTATCAGATTATTTAGAACCAGAACAAGCTAACACGTTAGTTCAACATCCGTCGACACACTCGTGATAAATATTACTGTATATTAACGTCTCGGGAATATTTGAAATATTAACAAGACGTTATATTTTTTCAAGAATTATTATGAGAATTGTACACGTTTAATATACATAATTAATATACTGATTACTGAAGATAATATCGTATCAGGAAAATGTCATTTATAAATTAAGTATATGGATCAATGACATGTTTGGAAATTAAACAGAATGTAGAGATAGTAGACAATGTAGTAAGAGAACGTGACGGATGTTAACTAATTAACGTATATGATTAGTCTTCTGATGTCACTGTCATTGTGAGCATTAACATACCTATTCTTACAAAAACAGTAGTATGTAGGAAGGTCAAAAGATTAACCATTCATATTGTAATGTTAAAGTTACATATCCGTCTTGTCAATCTTTTGTCATCATTCGTAGCCTTGGAGCAGGAGAATTACACTATATTACCATGGAAACACATGACTGGATTTGACGAACATATCAAACATAAAGATCTTGACTGAAGAATATTTAGGTGATAGTATGGGGAATGGAAGTGTTATATCGTCGTGGTCAGTTTTAGTGATTCGGGAACCAGAGTACCCGAAGAAAAGCCCCGCCTATCAGGAAATTATCACGTGGGTATTTCATGTAGAATGCTGTAGAGTTATCGTGTAGAGCATACACATTGATTGATTGATTGATTGATTGATTGATTGATTGATTGATTGATTGATTGATTGATTGATTGATTGATTGATTGATTGATTGATTGATTGATTGATTGATTGATTGATTGATTGATTGATTGGTATTCAATGTAAAAAGTGGTATGTTTTCCATCTATGTTAATGATGGGACCAAGTTTACAAGCTATAAACTATGTTGCTGGATATGTTTTCATTATCACATTTCAATGGATTGGGACAGAAAAGTTTTCTCTGTAACGAGCCACCTTTGGCCACTCATATTAAAATGTTCCTCGTTAGACCTTTCTACAAGTTGCCTTTTACGTGGATACAGCATGTTATTCTTTAGACACAAGACACTCGTTTCCTTTCTGTCATAAAGGCAAGTTGTGCTTTTGAGTAGCTGAGTAATCCCACAAAACCAAAGAACGCCCCTTGTGGATTGTAACTCATGGCAGAGATTCTATATTCTACTCTTATTCCCCGAAATTCCCGCGGGGTGCATACATATTGAATCCATCTACATAATAGATTAAAACGAATTAATTCAATTGATTCTTGGTTAATTACATGTTTGCTAGATAGTCTCTCATGTTCATTTATATCCTTTCTTACTAATGAATTTCTAAAGCATAACAGGAAGGGTATTTCATAAAATGCATTGTAAAACCAAAAATTTGCATAAAAATCGATATTTAATTGTAATTTGTTATATGCTATCAAAATCTAATTTCGAAGATGTAAATTTCAAAATTGAATAAAAAAAATCCATTAGATTTCCATGGGACGGAATTCGGAGACAGTTTATGATGTATCGGTTTCATTTGAGTTCTCAAAATAGAAGCTCTACATTTTGTAATTGAAAATTAAATCAAAATTCTCATCTAAGACGGTAGTAAATTTTTTACTACCGATCATCTTATCAAATCATATTACACATAAAAGCAAGGCCTTCCTCAAAAACATATTCAGCGACTGTTAGAATGTTGGTGGCTTTCTTCTGTATCCACAATCAAATCAAACCATCTCCTAATTGAGATATTGTTCTCATTGACGATTAGTAAGCACAACTGTACAGAGCCGCATACAACCGTATGCAACTGTATAGAGCCGCATACAACAGTATAGAGCCGTGTAAAACTGTATAGAGCCGTATACAACTGTATAGAGCCACATACAGCCGTATATAGCCGTATTCAAATGTGTACACCTGTATAGAGCCGCATACAACCGTATACAACTGTATAGAACCGCATACAACCGCATACAACCGTATACAACTGTATAGAGCCGCATACAACCGGATACAACTGTATAGAGCCGTATACAACTGTATAGAATCGTACGCAAGTGTATAGAGCCGCAGACAACTGCATAGAATCGAATAAAAAAGATTATATTTATTTTCTTATCCCTATTTTAAATACTAGCTAAGAAAATGTTACTATTCATAATGATCAATAATTCATATTTTTGTCAATTACCAAAATAAAGTTAACACGATACATGATAATGTAACCCTTTATTTATTAAATCATTGTTTGTTGTTGTTGTTGCATTTAGTAGGTTTTCGTATTGATAGCATTCACAGCTATCACGGCAGTGTTGAATATTTTGAATCTCAGATTCCTACAAGTGTTTCCCAGAATATGTATGCCATCTAGACAATCATCTAGGTTTTAGTATATTTCTAACCATATTAATATAATGTATATAATATTACCTGCTGGCGTACATACTGGAGCTGGCTTTAATATGGTAATGTTAGGTATTGTGCTGCCGTTAGTAATGTTATTTAACACATATATAATTGTACTTCCCAATGATTTAATTGTTGACACCAGAGACATTGTAGAAGGTATATCTATATCTATTGTAGCATTCGACATCATCAGTCCGTCTTCTGTGGTCATATTAGTCGTCATGGCAACATTTAAATCACTAGAAAATAATGATAAAATTGATGTTCATTGTGTTTTCAACCTCTTTGATATCAATAGTCAGGAATGAATAGCGTTATCATTCTCTTTACTACATGGCATTTAACACAATAAATTTCCATCCTCTGTGTAACAATCCTGTCAAGTTGTCCTTCATTAATCACAGCAGTTAGACATGTTTGAAACATAAAATAAGTTTGCCATGTATATTACATAATGCCTTGTCCCGGAAAATGGCTAATACTTTCTCATTCATTATGCTTCAATAATGAATATAGATATTTCACGAGAAGAAATCAATACCACAAATCTACAAACATGTCTTATTGTCAGACCATGTCGAGTTTTACTCAAACGTGAAACTATAGACGATTCTATTTTGGTATTGATTCTATTCAGAGAACCAATATCTTTATTTTTATTTCTCGATTTGATTTGCTATTAATGTAGAATTTGGCTGAGTAAAATTATTAACAGTACAAATTGTCCAAAAACACCCACACGACATACATAAACATACAGTAATGTACGTCCTACAGAGGATGGTGCTCATTTAGACCTGTAGAGTCTCATTAGTGTTGCTTGAAACCACAGTTATAAAACAAACAAATAAAGCTTCTTAGATATTGCCATACAATCCGAATTTACAAGCATTACGATGAAAGCTAGTTTTTAAATTGTGGCTTAAATTGTCTACTTTAATACAAGAATCATCACTCGTTATACATCTATGGCAATTACAAATTCTCCAAATCTAAAGAGTACATTTTCTATTTGAGAAAACAAAGCATGATAACAACATTTTGGATCTTAAGTAAACAAAAATACCAACATTAAATATAGACCGACATATAGAGTAACGTCCTTTATGCGCTAACATGAGAACATTTTAAAGATCACGAAGTCTATTTCGTCAGTGAACTACGGTCAAAATATAGAAATAACTACTAGTTATATACCATATACAGAAAATATTCCTGACACATGCTAATCTGTGTCACGGGTCATTGTGAGTAGCACGTGTAGTCACGTGAACAGATAGGGTGTTGAAAAAAACTGTTGGTACTCATAAAATATTGATAAATGCAATACAAGTTTATGTTTGTCTTCAAGAAATATGATAGAAAAAACCATGTGTGAAGTTTTATGACGAAATATCTCCGATTTCTATTCTATATATAAATTTATGAATTGAAGTTTTAGAAATACTCACAGCTAATTTTAGCCATGTATTTTTATCTTGGACAATAATGAGCGTCCTGATTGGATGACCGATTTAAAACACACTGAATCTGCATGATTTAGCAAGGTTACTCAGGTCAATAGTTTATAAATATAGAATCTTGACAATGTAAAGGAAAGATGCTATGTTATATTTATTCATTTGTTTGATTCTGGAATATTGTTGATCATTGATTTAAACAAGAAAAAAGGGAAAAAAGGGGGTGAATTTTACAGCTAAATAAATGTTATGTTTCGACAGTTTAAAGAGAAAAATATAAATTTGTTGCGACTAAAGCTTAAATCAGCGTTAAAAATTGAACAAATATCAGTGGTTTTGTAAATGAGATTTATTATAAATAGAAAATCTGAATTTATTATTTATTAATTTATTATTAATGGTACAATGTTATATCCCTTTGAAATCAAAACACAGGACCGGACTTTAAACAAAAATAATAATCCAGGATTAGTTTTTTATTAACAAAAAATCCAGGACCCCTGTGTCCATGATTTTTTTTTTTTTTAAAGTTAAATAATATGAAATATTGACATCCACACTTGGGTTTTTTTTGTAAAAAAATATTCTGATTCCCAATGTTGCTGAAAAAAATATTCTGATTTTGGTGGAGGAAAAAAAAATAATCTGATTCAGAGTTTTTGTCATATAACCTAATGTTAAATTCTGGAAAAAAAATTCGCGCTTGGCGCGACAAAAAAATAAATATTCTAACTCTCATGTTGTCCGAAAAACAATTTCTGAACGAAAAAAAACTCCATAACTTCCCCCCACCAAATTAAATGGTGGGTCCCTAAGTATTATATATACCATGTATCTTACGAATTAACTTATTTAAACCAACGAATCCGAAGGATGAGTTGTAGAGATAAATATAAAATATTATTAAGAGGAAATCATCCGGATTACTCATCGTAATAATTATGACACCGATTGCCAGCATTAAGACAATTTACGCGTATGTGTGAAATAATAGCATAATACTCTGTCCGAATAGTAACATAATACTCGATCTCATACATGTTATTGATTTACGAGAAACTCTACCTTCAACATGATTTCCGGAGGAGTTCTACCTTCAGAAGTATTTGCTTTTGATAATAATTGTGGTGTTTTTCATGAGGATCAATATCATCCTGTTTAGCAAATTATCGTCTCTTATTTCTGAAGTGGAAATCCCGTTCCTTCATATGAAGATTTTACCTTGCAGCGGGCCACCACTGATCACTCTGAATAGTCGTTGGCTCAATGTGATCTACTGCAAGTTCTATATTACGTGCAATGAATGCAACATTTTCCAAACACGATGCACTCATCATCTATGTCCCGTTCTAAGAGCGAGTTCTACCCGCATTGTAGAGACTTCGGTCAAAAGAATTATTCCCAGTGGTATAGTTATAATTTAAATCAGTTTACTATTACATAAATTCGTATACAATATTATGCAATTACTGTCTTTTGATGAGGTAAATGTGTGGATTTATTGACTTTTGAAAAGGGCGAAGTGAATATTATTTTTTTTCAAAAGTCAATTAATTCACACATTTACACAATTAAAAGACAGTAATTGTTTTATTCTATATTTTGAGGAAATAGTGGTTTTCTGAAATAAAATAAATTACATGTCGACTGTCCTGACTACATTATTGTTTACATCACGACCATGTTATTATCTGAATCTTTATCATTTAATATATTTTTTAATGTTCCGTCGGATAAAGTGGCAAATCTTACTTTTTTTCATTGGTTGATTAAAATAAAACATTCCTAAAAAAAAAATCCATGTTCCAAAAATAATAACACGTGAGATTTACCGCGGTGAATATTAAATCTGAGGCGGTGAATACGTCTTTTTATTTTAAAAAATGATTGAGGTAGAAATCTATACTAAAGAATTGACTAATATAGAATAAAAATTAATACTCGTATATTTCTTAATATAGTGATGATCCATTAATATTGTTTAACGACTACATATCATTGAAAAATTGTTTTCCCCGACTACTATTTTTTTTATTATTAAATTTGGTAAAGCTTTATTGTCGTAGATCTTGAATTTGGTTTTTCTGATTTCATCCAATTAGTTTCTAATGACCCAGTAGTGTGACCTCTCTTGTCATATTTTTGTTGAGTTACTTATATATTTTTACTGTTTCAAGGCATCCATCACTAGAATATATTGATTTCTACATGTAACAAAACAATGATAATCGATAAGGTCATCATGTTGTTGCAAAACAAATGTACTGAATGCACAAGAAGAATCTCCAAACACGAGACACTCATTTAATTGTCGTCGTAACGTCAAGTCAATTATTTGTTTCGTCTCGCCGAA